>JAAAWM010011556.1:0-86408 GCA_036873465.1 Thinopyrum obtusiflorum
ACAGAATTGGAAACCATTAATATTTGAAATGATTTTAAATGGCTTTAAATAATATGTTTTGGTGCTATTCCCATTTGTTTAACTCACTTAGCTAACTCCAAAAATAATGATTATGATTTTGTCATGACCACTGGATTATTTGCTAATTAAATAACATTTTTCCAGCAAGGTTTGATCAACTTCAAATTGCACTTTGGAATTTTAAATTGATTTTCAGATTTGAATTTGAATGGAATAATCAACCCAGGTGACTAAGCACTGCAAATGATGATGACATGGCATTATTAGCAGCTGATCACTGTGGTCATTACAAGGGGGTGTTACAAATTCTCCTCCTCTAAAAGAAATTCTCATCCCGAGAATTTAGGAGGCAGAAGGAAAGAGCTCGGGATATTCCTGACGAAGATGATCCTCGCGTTCCCAAGTGGCTTCATCTTCAGTATGGTTCGACCACTGCACTTTCAGGAACTTGATCGTCTTCTGACGAGTTCGACGTTCAGCTTCATCGAGAATGCGGATAGAATGCTCCTTATAAGAGAGATCATTTTGCAGATCGAGCATCTCGTGATCCACCGCACGGTGTGGAGATTCCTTGAAACATTTTCGAAGCTGAGACACGTGGAAGACGTCGTGGATATGAGAGAATTGTGGCGGCAACTCCAATTTGTATGCCACCTGTCCACGTCTAGCCACGATGCGGAATGGACTAATGTAGCGGGGAGCTAGCTTGCCCTTGATTCCAAAGCGACGAGTACCCTTCATAGGAGTGACTCGTAGATAAGCATGATCACCTGGTTGATAAGTCAGACCCCATCGCTTGCGATCATAGTTGCTCTTCTGACGGTCCTGAGCCGCCTTGAGATTTTCTCGGACAATTCGAACTTGTTCTTCAGCATGTTGGATAATGTCCGGTCCCACAAGTGGTCGTTCCCCAGTTTCTGACCAATTCAGAGGGGTTCGACACTTACGGCCATAAAGTACTTCGAAAGGGACCATTTTCAAGCTGGCTTGATAGCTGTTGTTATAGGAGAACTCGGCATATGGAAGAGATTCCTCCCACTTCTTACCGAATGATATAACACAAGCTCGAAGCATATCTTCAAGCACTTGGTTAACTCGTTCAACTTGGCCTTGGGACTGAGGATGATAAGCTGAACTCCATGTAATATGAGTTCCCATTGCTTGTTGGAAACTTTCCCAGAATTTGGAAGTGAAGAGACCACCACGATCTGAACTTATCTCCTTTGGAATACCATGAAGAGAAACAATCCTGGAGATGTAAAGTTCTACTAGCTGACTAGCAGTGATAGTCTCCTTGACAGGTAGAAAATGTGCAACCTTGGAGAGTTGGTCGACGACAACAAGAATAGCGTCATGACCCTTCTGAGACTTAGGAAGACCAGTTATGAAATCCATCTGGACTTTATCCCATTTCCACAATGGAATAGGAAGCGGTTGCAGAAGTCCAGCAGGCTTCTGATGTTCTGCCTTCACGCGACGACAAACGTCACACTCAGCAACGTATCGAGCGATGTCTTGCTTCATCCTGGACCACCAGTACCTTTGACGATGATCACGATACATCTTAGTACTACCCGGATGGATAGACAGCGGTGTATCATGGGCCTCCTTCATGACCTTGTCTGTCATAAGTTCGAAGCGAGGTACTACGATGCGGTCCCGGAAGTACAATGTACCATCTTCAGCAACAGAGAAATCCCGGTACTTATCAAGGTGAAGGTCCTTCTTCATCAAATCAATTTCAGCATCCTTGGCTTGAGCTTCTTTAACAGACTTCTCAAGGTTCGGTTGTACCACAAGGTTATTAAGAGAACCCTGCGGAACAATTCGGAGGTTTAACTTGCTCAGCTCTTCATACAGACGAGGTTGAGCTCGCCTTACCATGAGGTTGTTACAATAGGACTTCCGGCTCAAAGCATCAGCCATCACATTAGCTTTGCCCGGGGTATATGAGATACCACAGTCATAGTCCGTAATGACTTCTAGCCATCGTTGTTGACGGAGGTTGAGATCCGGCTGAGTAAATAGATACTTCAGACTTTGGTGATCGGTATAAATCTCACACCGATTACCCAAAAGATAGTGTCGCCACTGTTTCAAGGCATAGATCACAGCAGCAAGTTCAAGATCATGTACTGGATAATTTTCTTCGTGCGGACGCAATTGTCGTGAGGCATATGCAATCACTTTTCGTTCTTGCATCAAAACACAGCCTAAGCCTTGACGTGAAGCGTCACAGAAGATCACAAAGTCCTTGCGTGAATCTGGAGGAGCAAGCACTGGAGCAGAAGTAAGCTTGTCCTTGAGGGTCTGGAAACTTTCCTGACACTTGTGTGTCCACTCAAACTTAACGCCTTTGTGAAGCAGATTAGTCAGGGGCTTGGCAATCTTAGAGAAGTTTTCGACGAATCGTCGGCAATAACTTGCTAGTCCGAGGAAGCTTCGGACTTGCTTGGCATTCTTCGGAGGGGTCCAGTCAAGAATGGCCTAAACACGCTCCGGGTTAACTGCAATACCGTCCTTGGAAATCACATGTCCAAGGTAGGTCACTTCAGAAAGCCAGAATTCGCACTTGGAATACTTGGCGTATAACTTGTGTTCTCGAAGCCTTTCCAAAACAAGGCGAAGATGTTCAGCGTGTTCTTCCTTATTCTTCGAATAAATCAGAATGTCATCCAGATATACCACGACGAACTTGTCGAGGTAATCCATGAATATGTAGTTCATTAAGCGAGAGAACGTAGCTGCAGCATTAGTGAGGCCAAAGGACATCACTGTGTACTCGTATGAGCCATAACGAGTGACGAAGGCTGTCTTGGGTATGTCCTCTTCACGGACTCGGATCTGGTGATAACCCAACCTCAAGTCGAGTTTAGAAAACACCGAAGATCCAGCGAGTTGATCATATAAGTGGTTGATCCAGGGAAGCGGATATTTGTTCTGAATGGTTGCCTGGTTAATAGGCCGGTAATCTTGAACCAACCTATTCATACCATCTTTCTTCTTGACAAAGAGAGAGGGTGCTCCCCAGGGTGAGGAACTGGGGCGGATGAAACCCTTGCTAAGTGACTTGTCAATTTCTTCCTTAAGCTCGATAAGATGGTGTGGAGGCATCTTGTAAGGACGCTTCGCAATAGGAGTGGTGCCAGGCTTCAAGTCAATGACGAACTCGACAGCCCTAGCAGAGGGAATTCCTGGAAGTTCTTCTGGAAAAACATCCTGGAAGTCACATACGACCGGAATATTTTCGATACCCTTCAGTGGGGAAGCGTTCAATGCATTCAAGGCATAAATTTCAGCCTCAGCATTTTGAACTAAATGAGCGCGATAGTTCACAATCTCATCTGACGGGTGCAGAAGATGCACAACTTTAGTGGCGCAATTGATTGAGGCATAATGAGCCTTCAACCAATCCATTCCCAAGATAAGATCTATCTTTGAGTTGCTCAGGATAATCGGATAAGCCTGAAAATCCCTCTGTTCAATCACAACAGTGACTTCAGGGCTGTATAGGGAGGCTCGGCACTGGCCCGCGGGAGTGTTTACCGCTAGTGGGTGTTGCAAATTTTTGCATTTAATGCCATGCAAAAGTGTAAAATATTCTGACATAAATGAATGCGATGCTCCTGAATCAAACAAAACAGATGCAGGTATTGAATTAACAAGGAGTGTACCCATCACTGTTTCAGGTTGTTCTTGAGCTTCAGCCATGTTGACGTGATAGTTCTGTCCACGACCATAAGAAGGTCTGACATTGCTGTATCGAGGCTGAGAATTCCCACGGCCATTACCACGGCCGGCAGAAGGAAATGCCAACTGATTCTGATTCTGCGAGCAATCTCTGGCACGGTGACCTGGCTGTCCACATTTAAAGCAGAGTCCACTGTCAGGACGTGGCGCTGGAGCTCGAGGTGGTGCAGCACGAAGGGGCTGCCTTGGTGGTGGAGGAGGCAGACGCGGTGCAGCGTAAGCAGGCCGATATACCGGAGCATTGGGACGGTACACTGGAGCAGCTGGCCGATACATGCTTTGAGGAAACCAGATGCGGCGCTTCTGGGAAGACGAGCCCGAAGATGAGCCCGCCTCACGGGTGCGTCTGGTCGCTTCCTTATGCTTCTTCAGTCCAGTCTCGATAGTGATAGCCTTGTTCACCAAAGTGGCGAAGTTAGGACAATCATGGCCAAGCAGAGCTAGCTGAATGTCAGGATGCAACCCTTCATGAAACTTGTCCTGTCTGTGAGCGTCAGTGGGAAGATCAGTCTCAGCATAGCGTGACAACTCAAGGAACTCGCGCTGATAGACTTCCACAGTCTTGCTGCCTTGGACAAGGTTGCGGAACTCAGCTTTCTTTCGCGCTATCACTGCTTGAGGAATGTAGCGGCCACGGAAAGCAATCTTGAATTCTGCCCAGGTGACGACAGTATCTGGGGGCAGAGTCTGTCTGTGGGTGGCCCACCATTGAGCTGCGGGACCCTTCAGAAAGTAGGTGGCAAATGTGACATAGTTGAGTGGAGGGACAACAGCTGACTCCATCTCGATGAAGATGTCACGCAGCCAGTCATCGGCATCAAGTGGGGTGGTTGCGTTGTAGAATGTCACTGGGTTGAGTCGCACAAACTCTGGCAGTGTGATAATAGCTGGCTGGTGGTGTGCATTGGGACGGGGGAACTGATCAATCACCCCTTGCATAAACTGACGGTGCAGCTCAAACTGTTGCATCATAGCTGCCATATAGTCAGGCGGTGGCGGAGGTGGTGGATTGTTGTCGCCCATCCTGCCAATTCAACAGGGGTAGTTTAGCAAAGTAATTGCGAGAGTATGTGACGAATATCATGCAACTCGACACTATTAAGTAGTGCAATGGATACCCAACAATAGCCACACAAGACATAGAGTTCCATACAAAGAGTCGGTTACATTCGGGTAGCACAACGGTGCAAATTCAAAAGTTAGACATACTAGGCGGCACGCAGGCTCGCGGTAAGGAAGTACACAACGTGACATAGCAAAGGCTACATCAGCGTCGGAGAAAACCTCTGAAACGGGGTAACTGCAAGTGCGGATGACGAGGGTTCGTCGCGGAGGGATCCTGTGCTCCATGTGCACTCTGATGCAGAACCCGGTCTCGAACTGTAAGCAGGGGACCACGTGCGGGTGTATGACCTCCAACAGCAGGCCAAGCAATCCCTGGTGGCATCTCAGTCCTGCTCGGGTAAAGAATGTGCTCTGGGTGTATCCCTGCACGAACAGCTGGCAGCAACTGCGTCATCGCCTCGTAGAGTCGTGCTCTAGTGGCAAACAACTCCACAGCAAGAGCTCGGGGGGGGGGGGGGGGGGGGGGGGGGGGGGGGGGGGGGGGGGGGGGGGGGGGGGGGGGGGGGGGGGGGGGGGGGGGGGGGGGGGGGGGGGGGGGGGGGGGGGGGGGGGGGGGGGGGGGGGGGGGGGGGGGGGGGGGGGGGGGGGGGGGGGGGGGGGGGGGGGGGGGGGGGGGGGGGGGGGGGGGGGGGGGGGGGGGGGGGGGGGGGGGGGGGGGGGGGGGGGGGGGGGGGGGGGGGGGGGGGGGGGGGGGGGGGGGGGGGGGGGGGGGGGGGGGGGGGGGGGGGGGGGGGGGGGGGGGGGGGGGGGGGGGGGGGGGGGGGGGGGGGGGGGGGGGGGGGGGGGGGGGGGGGGGGGGGGGGGGGGGGGGGGGGGGGGGGGGGGGGGGGGGGGGGGGGGGGGGGGGGGGGGGGGGGGGGGGGGGGGGGGGGGGGGGGGGGGGGGGGGGGGGGGGGGGGGGGGGGGGGGGGGGGGGGGGGGGGGGGGGGGGGGGGGGGGGGGGGGGGGGGGGGGGGGGGGGGGGGGGGGGGGGGGGGGGGGGGGGGGGGGGGGGGGGGGGGGGGGGGGGGGGGGGGGGGGGGGGGGGGGGGGGGGGGGGGGGGGGGGGGGGGGGGGGGGGGGGGGGGGGGGGGGGGGGGGGGGGGGGGGGGGGGGGGGGGGGGGGGGGGGGGGGGGGGGGGGGGGGGGGGGGGGGGGGGGGGGGGGGGGGGGGGGGGGGGGGGGGGGGGGGGGGGGGGGGGGGGGGGGGGGGGGGGGGGGGGGGGGGGGGGGGGGGGGGGGGGGGGGGGGGGGGGGGGGGGGGGGGGGGGGGGGGGGGGGGGGGGGGGGGGGGGGGGGGGGGGGGGGGGGGGGGGGGGGGGGGGGGGGGGGGGGGGGGGGGGGGGGGGGGGGGGGGGGGGGGGGGGGGGGGGGGGGGGGGGGGGGGGGGGGGGGGGGGGGGGGGGGGGGGGGGGGGGGGGGGGGGGGGGGGGGGGGGGGGGGGGGGGGGGGGGGGGGGGGGGGGGGGGGGGGGGGGGGGGGGGGGGGGGGGGGGGGGGGGGGGGGGGGGGGGGGGGGGGGGGGGGGGGGGGGGGGGGGGGGGGGGGGGGGGGGGGGGGGGGGGGGGGGGGGGGGGGGGGGGGGGGGGGGGGGGGGGGGGGGGGGGGGGGGGGGGGGGGGGGGGGGGGGGGGGGGGGGGGGGGGGGGGGGGGGGGGGGGGGGGGGGGGGGGGGGGGGGGGGGGGGGGGGGGGGGGGGGGGGGGGGGGGGGGGGGGGGGGGGGGGGGGGGGGGGGGGGGGGGGGGGGGGGGGGGGGGGGGGGGGGGGGGGGGGGGGGGGGGGGGGGGGGGGGGGGGGGGGGGGGGGGGGGGGGGGGGGGGGGGGGGGGGGGGGGGGGGGGGGGGGGGGGGGGGGGGGGGGGGGGGGGGGGGGGGGGGGGGGGGGGGGGGGGGGGGGGGGGGGGGGGGGGGGGGGGGGGGGGGGGGGGGGGGGGGGGGGGGGGGGGGGGGGGGGGGGGGGGGGGGGGGGGGGGGGGGGGGGGGGGGGGGGGGGGGGGGGGGGGGGGGGGGGGGGGGGGGGGGGGGGGGGGGGGGGGGGGGGGGGGGGGGGGGGGGGGGGGGGGGGGGGGGGGGGGGGGGGGGGGGGGGGGGGGGGGGGGGGGGGGGGGGGGGGGGGGGGGGGGGGGGGGGGGGGGGGGGGGGGGGGGTTCGAGACCGGGTTCTGCATCAGAGTGCACATGGAGCACAGGATCCCTCCGCGATGAACCCTCGTCGCCCGCACTTGCAGTTACCCCGTTTCAGTGGTTTTCTCCGACGTTGATGTAGCCTTTGCTATGTCGCGTCGTGTACTTCCTTACCGCGTGCCTGCGCGCCGCCTAGTATGTCTATCTTTTCAATTTGCGCCGTTGTGCTGCCCAAATGTAACCGACGCTATGTGTAGAACTCTATGTCTTGTATGACTATTGTTGAGTATCTATTGCACTACTTAATAACGTCGAGTTGCATGATATTCGTCGCATACTCTCGCAATTAATATTGCTAAACTACCCCTGTTGAATTGGCAGGATGGGTGACAACAATCCACCACCTCCGCCACCGCCTGACTATATGGCAGCTATGATGCAACAGTTTGATCTGCACCATCAGTTTATGCAATGGGTGATTGATCAGTTCCCCCGTCCCAATGCGCACCACCAGCCAGCTATTATCACACTGCCAGAGTTTGTGCGACTCAACCCAGTGACATTCTACAACGCAACCAACCCACTTGATGCCGATGACTGGCTGCGTGACATCTTCTTCGAGATGGAGTCAACTGCTGTCCCTCCACTCAACTATGTCACATTTGCCACCTACTTCCTGAAGGGTCCCGCAGCTCAATGGTGGGCCACCCACAGACAGACTCTGCCCCCAGATACTGTCGTCACCTGGGCAGAATTCAAGATTGCTTTCCGTGGCCGCTACATTCCTCAAGCAGTGATAGCGCGGAAGAAAGCTGAGTTCCGCAACCTTGTCCAAGGCAGCAAGACTGTGGAAGTCTATCAGCGCGAGTTCCTTGAATTGTCACGCTATGCTGAGACTGATCTTCCCACTGACGCTCACAGACAGGAGAAGTTTCATGAAGGGTTGCATCCAGACATTCAGCTAGCTCTGCTTGGCCATGATTGTCCTGACTTCGCCACCTTGGTGAACAAGGCTATAACCATTGAGACTGGTCTGAAGAAGCATAAGGAAGCGACCAGACGCACCCGTGAGGCGGGCTCATCTTCGGGCACGTCTTCCCAGAAGCACCGCATCTGGTTTCCTGAAAGCATGTATCGGCCAGCTGCTCCAGTGTATCGTCCCAATGCTCCGGTATATCGGCCTGCTTATGCTGCACCACGTCTGCCTCCTTCACCACCGAGGCAGCCTCTTCGTGCTGCACCACCTCGAGCTCCAGCACCATGTCCTGACAGTGGACTCTGCTTCAAGTGTGGCTTGGCCTGCTGTTGGAGGACATACACCCGGGGGGGGGGGGGGGGGGGGGGGGGGGGGGGGGGGGGGGGGGGGGGGGGGGGGGGGGGGGGGGGGGGGGGGGGGGGGGGGGGGGGGGGGGGGGGGGGGGGGGGGGGGGGGGGGGGGGGGGGGGGGGGGGGGGGGGGGGGGGGGGGGGGGCTGCCGGCCGTGGTAATGGCCGTGGGAATTTTCAGCCTCGATACAGCAATGTCAGACCTTCTTATGGTCGTGGACAGAACTATCACGTCAACATGGCTGAAGCTCAAGAACAACCTGAAACAGTGATGGGTACACTCTTTGTTAATTCAATACCTGCATCTGTTTTGTTTGATTCAGGAGCATCGCATTCATTTATGTCAGAACATTTTGCACTTTTGCATGGCATTAAATGCGAAAATTTGCAACACCCACTAGCGGTAAACACTCCCGCGGGCCAGTGTCGAGCCTCCCTATACAGCCCTGAAGTCACTGTTGTGATTGAACAGAGGGATTTTCCGGCTTATCCGATTATCCTGAGCAACTCAAAGATAGATCTTATCTTGGGAATGGATTGGTTGAAGGCTCATTATGCGTCAATCAATTGCGCCACTAAAGTTGTGCATCATCTGCACCCGTCAGATGAGATTGTGAACTATCGCGCTCATTTAGTTCAAAATGCTGAGGCTGAAATTTATGCCTTGAATGCATTGAACGCTTCTCCACTGGAGGGTATCGAAAATATTCCGGTCGTATGTGACTTCCAGGATGTCTTTCCAGAAGAACTTCCAGGAATTCCCCCTGCTAGGGCTGTCGAGTTCGTTATTGACTTGAAGCCTGGCACCACTCCTATTGCGAAGCGTCCCTACAAGATGCCTCCGCACCATCTTACCGAGCTTAAGGAAGAAATTGACAAGTCACTTAGCAAGGGTTTCATCCGCCCCAGTTCCTCACCCTGGGGAGCACCCTCTCTCTTCGTCAAGAAGAAAGATGGTATGAATAGGTTGGTTCAAGATTACCGGCCTATCAACCAGGCAACCATTCAGAACAAATATCCGCTTCCTCGGATCAATGACTTATATGATCAATTGGCTGGATCTTCGGTGTTTTCTAAACTTGACTTGAGGTTGGGTTATCACCAGATCCGTGTCCGTGAAGAGGATATACCCAAGACCGCATTTGTTACTCGTTATGGCTCCTACGAGTACACCGTGATGTCTTTTGGCCTGACGAATGCCCCAGCAACGTTCTCTCGCTTAATGAACTACATATTCATGGATTACCTCGACAAGTTCATCGTGGTATATCTGGATGATATTCTGATTTATTCGAAGAATAAGGAAGAACACGCTGAACATCTTTGCCTTGTTCTGGAAAAGCTTCGAGAACACAAGTTATATGCCAAATACTCCAAGTGTGAATTCTGGCTTTCTGAAGTGACCTACCTTGGACATGTGATTTCCAAGGACGGTATTGCTGTGAACCCGGAGCGTGTTCAGGCTATTCTTGACTGGACCCCTCCGAAGAATGTCAAGCAAGTCCGAAGCTTTCTCGGCCTCGCAAGTTATTGCCGCCGCTTCGTCGAAAATTTCTCTAAGATCGCCAAGCCCCTGACTAATCTGCTTCACAAAGGCGTTAAGTTCGAATGGACAGATAAATGTCAGGAAAGTTTACAGACCCTCAAGGACAAGCTCACTTCTGCTCCAGTGCTTGCTCCTCTAGATTCACGCAAGGACTTTGTGATCTTCTGCGACGCTTCACGTCAAGGTTTAGGCTGTGTCCTGATGCAAGAACGAAAAGTGATTGCATATGCCTCAGTCAACTTTGCTGACTGGGCAGCCCCAGTCTATGACATGTGGGCCCGGGGGGGGGGGGGGGGGGGGGGGGGGGGGGGGGGGGGGGGGGGGGGGGGGGGGGGGGGGGGGGGGGGGGGGGGGGGGGGGGGGGGGGGGGGGGGGGGGGGGGGGGGGGGGGGGGGGGGGGGGGGGGGGGGGGGGGGGGGGGGGGGGGGGGGGGGGGGGGGGGGGGGGGGGGGGGGGGGGGGGGGGGGGGGGGGGGGGGGGGGGGGGGGGGGGGGGGGGGGGGGGGGGGGGGGGGGGGGGGGGGGGGGGGGGTTTCTGATAATTAAAATAATCCCAAAAATTCAAATAAATTATAAAAATTCATATCTTTTAAACCGTAGCTCAGATCGAAAAAGTTTATACATGAAAGTTGCTCAGAACGACGAGCCGAGTCTGATCGTGCCGTCTGTTTCGATGCCGGAACCCCCTACGTAGAAGAACTCGTAACTTCGAGCCCGTTTCCGGTATAGGAATAGTGCACCCACTCCGATAATTAAATCCCGCGCTAACCCTAAAATATCTAGGATGCCTCAGATGCATCTTTAGACAACCCTGCACTGCATCGTAGACATAGCATGCCATCAGATGCATCATTGCTGTGTATTTACTTGTTTCCTCCCCCTCTCTCTCTCGTTAGACACAGACGCCGACATAGTTCCCGAGGTCGACGCTGCTCAGGAGCCAGACGACGCAGCTGACGACCTCGCCCTTGCCGTCGAGCAGACAGGCAAGCACCCCCATTTTGAGCATTCCGATATCGCCTATTCCTTTCTCTCTATTGCTTGCATTAGAACTGCCACTGCTACTGCTTTACCTACTCTACTGCATAGCCTGCTTACTTGTATCCTGCATTTGATACCTGCCTGTTAACCTAAACTGCTTAGCATAGGATGGGTAGAGCCATATCAGAGACCCACTTGTCCCGACTGCCCCGCTGGATTCTCAGAAGACCCGTGCAACGGGATCGAAGATCAGACCTGGGCACCGCACATCACTCACCCTAAGTCGCTCGACACCACTGGGTTACCGTCGCGTGCCGAGGGTGACTCCTCTCTAGCACGTTTGATGTTGACCTTGTGGGTTAGTTACTCGGTCGTGGTAAGTGAGGGTGATCTCCTCCTACACCACCCCCGATACCGACGCCGTCTCGCAGCTTCTCAAGTGTGGGCTTCGAGGGTGAATCCTCTGCCGCTCACCTTGATGTCAACATCAGGTGGAACTCCGTTCGAGGGTGATCCCTCAGGATTTCCCTTGGTGTCAGACACACGGTTACCTTGGATACCATAACATTACACTGATACATGATACTAAAGACGGGTCAGCCCTGAGGGGTACCCGCGCGAGCTGTTTAGCTGAGTGATGTGGAGACGGGTTGACCTGAGAGGTGCCCGCGAGATAATTACGAGGCATGGCCGGGCATTCCTAGCCCTTGCCGCAAGTCCTCGAGACGGGGCGACGGGGTCACATCGACCATGAGTCTCTGCTGGGGGGGGGGGGGGGGGGGGGGGGGGGGGGGGGGGGGGGGGGGGGGGGGGGGGGGGGGGGGGGGGGGGGGGGGGGGGGGGGGGGGGGGGGGGGGGGGGGGGGGGGGGGGGGGGGGGGGGGGGGGGGGGGGGGGGGGGGGGGGGGGGGGGGGGGGGGGGGGGGGGGGGGGGGGGGGGGGGGGGGGGGGGGGGGGGGGGGGGGGGGGGGGGGGGGGGGGGGGGGGGGGGGGGGGGGGGGGGGGGGGGGGGGGGGGGGGGGGGGGGGGGGGGGGGGGGGGGGGGGGGGGGGGGGGGGGGGGGGGGGGGGGGGGGGGGGGGGGGGGGGGGGGGGGGGGGGGGGGGGGGGGGGGGGGGGGGGGGGGGGGGGGGGGGGGGGGGGGGGGGGGGGGGGGGGGGGGGGGGGGGGGGGGGGGGGGGGGGGGGGGGGGGGGGGGGGGGGGGGGGGGGGGGGGGGGGGGGGGGGGGGGGGGGGGGGGGGGGGGGGGATACAACTAGAACATGATGGAGATGATAACTGGATACTAGGGCTCTGGGATTGCTTTCTCACGAAAGTTGAGAAAGGATCTCAGGCCGAGGTTGATGATACTACTACTTTACATTATGTTACTCTCCTCTCTTCTATGCTGCAAGACTGGAGATGCTGAAGATGCTAGTCTTCGATAGGACTAGGCTCTCCCCCTCTATTCTGGCATTTCTACAGCCCAGTCCACATATATAGCTCTTCCTTTGAAAATGTTGCATATGTAGTGTAGATCCTTGCTTGCTGAGTACTTCGGATGAGTACTCACGTTTGCTTTACTTTCTTTTTCCCCATATCCATTCAATGCTGACAGACGACGGAGCCCCTGAGACTGTCGCCCCTGCTGACGACTACGGCGGCTACTACTACTACCCTCCCGGCGAGTACTACTACGAGGAGCCGACTGACGACCAGGAGTAGGATTGGAGGGTCCAGGGCAGGAGGCCCACGCCTTTCGATTGTAGTCTTTTATTTTACCCCGCCTCTGTGAAGGCTTATCTCTCTCTCTGTAATAGTCTGTACCCAGACTCTGATGCTTCTGCTGACGCTTGTATGCATCGAGCTTATGTATTCGAGCCCTCGAGGCCCTGGCTTGTAATATAAAGCTTGTATGACTTTATTTATGTTTTAGAGTTGTGTTGTGATATCTTCAAGTGAGTCCTTAGGCTTGATCGTGTGCACTTGCGTGTATGATTAGTGCATGATTAAGCCGGGGTCGTCACACGCGATACCAAGCGGCACCAAAGGAGTGTCAGCTTAAGGTCATGAAAAGAATTGTGAGATACTTGTTACATACACCAAACTTTGGCATTTGGTATCCCAAAGGATCTTCTTTCAATCTTGTCGGCTACTCTGATTCGGACTATGCCAGAGACAAAATTGAAAGAAAATCCACTTCGGGTACTTGTCAGTTTCTTGGGAGATCTCTTGTGTCTTGGTCCTCCAAGAAACAAAACTTGACATCTCTATCTACCACCGAAGCAGAATACATTGCTGCCGGATCATGTTGTGCTCAATTACTATGGATGACACAAACTCTCAAAGATTATGGGATACATGTGAAACATGTTCCATTGCTTTGTGAGAATGAGAGTGCTATTAAGATTGCACACAATCCCGTGCACCATTCTCGAACTAAGCATATTGAAGTTCGTCACCATTTCATTCGAGATCATGTTGCTAAAGGGGACATTGATCTTAAGCACGTTCGTACCGACAAACAATTGGCGGATATCTTCACTAAACCTCTTGATGAGAAGATATTTTGTCGATTGAGGAGTGAGTTGAATGTCCTTGATGCTTCCAACGTGAACTAGAAACTCACTTGGATGCATGCAAGGGCATGAGTTTTCATATTTAATCCTTGATATATTCTTATGATGATCATCTTATGTCTTGGATACATTGCTCCCTTGTATTGCATCTAACCCCTTGTAGGTACTTGGATGAGCTTCACTTCACAAGATTGCATCTCACTCTTACCTTGAGCGATCTTGTATGAACCAAGTATCAAGGTCCTATTGGTTGTGATTCAAGGAACAAGAGAACTTCAAAATATCCTTTGACAACATATGATGATTTACCTTCACTCTTGTCAATTTGGATACATATGTTGTTCCTTGCATGACTAACCCATGTAGGAAGATGAACTACAATAGAAGAAGGATTGCTCCCAACTTCACAACATGAGCACCCACAACTAGTTCAATCAACATCAACCAAACCCAATGTAAGTGATCACATCTTAGAAAAGCTTTACTCAAAGATATGAGCCAAAGCAACTCAACAAGATGTGAAGACATTGAAATGCTTGAACGAAAAAAATGGCAACCCCATTTTGAGCTTAACGATGAGTATGACCTATGATCAAGTGTTCTCACTTGATCCTAAGTTAATATACTCTAACATAGGTGACCTAGTCGCCGACACCCTCTAGATGAAGTTCCTTAGTGTTTTCTTGTCTTACAATTTTATCTTGTATTTAGTTGCTTTGCTTTAAAAAAAACTTCATCTAGTTGTTCTTTTTCTTGTATTTCATTTATTTTCTTAACTTGTTTCTTCTAGTTAATTCTTTGCAAATCTTATTCAAATTCATTGCAAATCCTTGTGATATTTTATTGCCTAGTGAGCCGAGTTTGACAAAACTTGCTTTCTGCCTCGAACTCGGTCCCTCCGATCCGAACAACACCGGTGCCACCGAGCAGCAACTAACATTGCCTACACGTTCATCGGTGAAACCAAAATGAACTGATGCGGATACACCAATGTGATCAACTAGTGACAATCCTATCTCAGACTCACTGATTGATCCTACTCGGAGACACCGATTTCGTTGCACAAAGAACTTTTTTGTCAAAATTTCTTCTAAGATTATCTCCAGCTCTACTCAATGATTCTTTCCCCTCTAGTGCATTTAATATTATCACCTAAGCTAGATGTGTTCCTCAAGGACCCTACCTATGACCAATGACCTTGCACCCTTCTTGGAAATTGATGTTAAAGGGGGAGAGAGAGTGCACATCAAAGCTCTTCTAGCTCTCATCATTGGGGAGAGAGTAATGCACCTTATAAGAGGAGAGATGTTTATATGTTTCTAAGTGGGGAGAAACATGTATTTGCTATTTGCTAGTGTTCTTGTGCTCTGATTTTGTCTCACCCTACCTACTCCCAATATCTAGTATCTCAGATTTAGGGGGAGAGGAAGTGCAAGCTTAGGGGAGAAAAATCCTTGGAAACCTATTGTGAATTCTTAGTTGATTCTTTTTGGAGACATGTTTGCACTTAAAGAAGTATTCAACCTGTGATGCTACTTTCTACATGTCATCCCAATCTTGGTATTCTAGTTGGTCTTGTCCTTTTCTCTTGAAGAAATTCCCTTATGTTATCTAACCTTGTTTTCTCAAGCTTATTTCTTCAGGTAAAATACTCAAGCACCTCAAGGTAAGTATATGCATCTCACTCATGCACTTGATGATCTCTTGCTTATTGTACATATTGTTTGCAAGAGAGAATCATGAGCATGAATGGATTTCTATCCCATTTTCACTCTGATGCATGTAGCCAAGATACATGTAACACACTTTGCTTCCCATCCTGTTGTGCACTTGTATTCCAAAAGCAATTACTCTCTTAAAAGACTGCACACTTGTAGGGCGAGCTTATGCATGCTACATGTCTCTTGAAGCTTTCATATATCCTATGGTACATTCTTTTTTGAAGCTTTGATGTATGTTGTCATCAATTACCAAAAAGGGGGAGATTGAAAGCACATTTGCTCCCTTGGTGGTTTTGATAATTTATGTCAACATACATGTTGTTGGACTAACACTTTCATCTAGTATATTTCAGGAAAGTTCAACATTGGCATGGCAAGGACTAGTGAATGTGGACCCCTCAAAATGCTAAGGACATGGATTGGCAAAAGCTTCAAGACTCTGCATTTTTGGTTAAGTGATCAAAGATCACATTGAGTCCGTAGGAAAGCCAATACTATTAAAAGGGGATGAGGTTTTGATCATGACTTAATTGCTCAAGTGCTTAGAGATATTGCTCCAAAACCCTCAACCACATTCTCCAAAACACGTCTGTCCAAAATCTAAGTTGCCAACTTGGTCCCACCGAATCATATATATCCAGACCCACCGAGTTCATCTGGACAGTGCCACAGCCAAAACCCTAACAAGTCAGATCAACCAAAATGGATCTCGGTCTCACCGAGATGTCTTGACCAAGTTTCTGTAATGAAGTTGTTTCACTTCAGAGTCACCGAGTTGAAACGATCGGAATTACCGAAACCAAGTCTTGCCCTAGCCATTGCACTTCGGTCGCTCTGAGATGTTACAATCGGTCTCACCGAGAAGCCTAAAGTTCAAATCTTTTACACAGGTCGGTCTCACCGAGATTTTGCTTCGGTGTCACCAAGTTGGGTCAAAAGCTTGTGACGGTTGGATTCTTGGTGAAGGCTATTTATACCCCTCCACTCCCTCTCATTTCGTGAGAGAGCCATCAGAATGAAACTACACTTCCACCATTCATTTTCTGAGAGAGAACCACCTGCTCACATGTTGAGATCAAGAGATTCCAATCCTACCATTTGAACCTTGATTTCTAGCCTCCCCAAGTTGCTTTCCACTCCAATCCCTCTCCTACTGAAGCCAAATCAGTGAGAGAGTGATTGAGTGTTCAGGAGACTATCTCTTGAAGCACAAGAGCAAGGAGTTCATCATCAACAACACCATCTATTACCTTTTGGAGAGTGGTGTCTCCTAGATTGGTTAGGTGTCACTTGGGAGCCTCCAAGATCATGTGGAGTTGAACCAAGGAGTTTGTAAGGGCAAGGAGATCGCCTACTTCGTGAAGATCTACCTCGAGTGAGGCTAGTCCTTCGTGGACGGAAGCCATGGTGGAATAGACAAGGTTGCTTCTTCGTGGACCCTTCGTGGGTGGAGCCCTGTGTGGACTCACACAGCCGTTACCCTCTATGGGTTGAAGTCTCCATCAACGTGGACGTACGATAGCACCACCTATCAGAACCACGCAAAAAATAACCCTGTCTTCATTGCGTTTGATCTTCCTATCTCTACCCCCTTTACTTTCCTTGCACTTGCATGTCGTACTATTTGCGCTGCCTTATCTCTAGATATGCATGTGTAGAAAGTATTGGTTGTATCTTAACGTGTGCCAAAATCTGCCTAAATTTAAAGAAAACTAAAAATTGCACCTTTGGCTTGTTAAGTGTCTATTCACCCCCCCCCCCTCTAGACCTATCTTCTCGGTCTCTCATCCGTGTAGTGCATGCTAGATGTGAGGGTGAGAGAAGAGAGAAGGACTAGACGATCGTCACACCATCCGGAAACATGAGCTTCGCCTCCATGTAGTCGCCGAGGTCCTTGCTCCACAGTCGCTGATCTTCGTCTACCCTTCCCTGCTAGATGCGAGATGCCGGACTCCTTCTTCTCCTCCCGGCCAGATTCGATCTCACGAGCTTCATGCAGGTTTGCTGCCTCCTGTGCGTACATGAGTTGTTTTTTCCTCTAGCCAGATGTCCTCTACGTGTCCCTGAGCCTCGTGTATTTATATGCCAAGGGTGCACTACTGGAATGACATCCGATGCCAACGGCCTTAGGCCCAAACCCCGTCTGCATAGGCCTATGTCGATGGCCGCCGTCGGCATATACCCATCGGCATAGAATACGTCGGCGTCCCCTTGTCAGACCGTCGGCATAGGATCCTATGTCGACGGCTATTCGTACGGCCGTCGGCATAGATTAACCGCCGGCAAAAAAGACGAGACGGCAGCTGATGGAGGCATCGCCAAGCCCACCCAAATAGTAGGCGACACGTGGTGCAGTTATGCCGACGGTGAAGCCGTCGGCATATACGGAAATCTATGCCGATGGTTTAGCAGTCGGCATACGGCAGCCACGTGTCAGCCCGTGGTTCTTCGCTAGCCCACATGTGTGCCGACGGCCTAGCCGTCGGCATAGATTGCAAGCTATACCGACGGACATGCCTTCGGCATAGCATGGCCACGTGGCGGCCCATGGGTGGTCCCTGCCCAAATCTATGCCGATGGCCTCGCTGTCGGTATAGATTTAAAGATATGCCGACGGGCTCTGCCACATGGCGGCCCCTGGGAGGTCCCTGCGCAGATCTAACCCTTTGCCGTCGGCATAGACCTAGGTAAGGCACTCCCAGGAGCCGACGTGTGTCACCTATGCTGACGGCTTTGGGCTAAGCCATCGGCATAGATGACACGTGCCGTCTCCTAGGAGTTCGGCACATCTATGCCGATGGCAAGGCCGTCGGCATAGCTCTGGCCAAAAAAAAATTGCCTGTTTTTTGGCTTTGCCCTGCAAATTCACACACACAGACACACACACACACACATATATATATAATATATATGTAGTTACTCCCACATTGGTTTCGTACATAGTAGGTAGTATCTATTATATTGGAGAGTACGTACGTGTAGTATGTAGTATGTAAGAATATTTGGGTAGTATATATACTATTTTGTAGGTAGTATGTACCATATTTTGAGCATACTCCTTTTTACGTACAAATATGTACGTATTTCGGGGGGGGGGGGGGGGGGGGGGGGGGGGGGGGGGGGGGGGGGGGGGGGGGGGGGGGGGGGATAATATGAAAGATAATCAATGTCGAAACATCATCAACATGATCATCGTCGAAGCATCATCAACATAAGTATGAAACATCATCATCTAAAGAACATAAGGATGAAGTATGAAACATGGAAAGCATGAACAAAATGGTCAAGCACCACCACCACCACTAGAATCTGTGCCACCACCAAAACCAGCATCAGCGCCACCACCACCACCGCTTTGCCAGACCGGAGTGACTGGGCTCCGTGAACTAGGAGTTGAACCATCAGAAGTACCACCACCAACAGATGATCCACCGGTTCCCTAAAGTTTTAAAAAGAGATAGTAAGGGGAAATATGGTAGTGTTGAATCAATGGTAACACTAGTGGTTGAACGGTTTGGCAATGTACTAACCGGAGTCCCACTGCCTAGTGCCACAAATTCTTCGAACGAAGGCAAGTGTGGGTAGGGTCCAAGATGTGGTGGTGCTGGTCTCATTTGTGGAAGAGTGGTGCCGTTTTGCAGAGCCGCCCACATACTATGCATGTTAGTTGACCAAGCAAACACGAATGTCAAAAGAAATGAAAGTGCAATATTTATGTTGGCTCTAAGTGGGCAAAACTAACCGTCATCATTTGACGGTTGTACTCCTCGTACGCTTGAAGATTCGCGGCGTGTTGGACACACTCGACACGATGAAGCTCGACAAACTTAACGTAGGCCTACAATATGACATGATGAAACTCATAAAACATAGCAATGCGGAAAATAGAGTGAGAATCAAGGAAGAAAAGAGGGAAAATACTTACAGCATGCTGGCTTGACACGCTCGGCTATGCATGGGTCGTACTCTCGCTCGGGGTGGTAGCTCGGAGCCGTGTGTAGGAGATAGCAGGAGTGATCACGCCATCCAGAACCGGGTAGCGGCCATGTAGCTTCGGTGCTATGTTGACCACCGCCGTCTCGTCGGTCTCCGACTATATGGGATCAGCAACATCCTCCCCAGGATGGAGCCGACGAAACTCCTCCGTGTAGGCCTTCAGACTGTCCCTGCTCTTGCCATAGTACTCGCTCTCGCCTTCCTTGCGCTTATTCTGCACACGGCCAAGCTTCCACGCCTGGATGTCTGAGAGCGGCTGCTTCAACTTGTCCTCCTGCAATGCCAAACAGAAGTTAGACATACATAAGAACATGGCGGTAAATAGAATAAGAATAATGTTTCGTATATATAGATATACCTGGACTTTCTTGTGGCGCCAGTGGCTCCGATTACCTTAACCATGTGTTTCGTCCGTTCCACAATTCCTTCGGTTTTTGCTGCTCTTGGCAGCAAACTCTACATCCGCCCCGAGCCACCTATCCACCAACCTCTCACATCCATCACTCTTTCCAAGGCACCAAGAATGAATCAACTAAATAATGGAAGCATGGCATGTCAACACGAAACAATGAAACTTACCACAAACGTGGGAATGAAAAATCTGTAATACTTACGTCCAAATACTGCTCCCTGGTCAAGGTAAGCCGCTGCCTCTGCGCCTCATTCTTGGTCAACTTCTGGTGGAGAATGTTGTGGTAGTAGTGTGAGATGGCCACCCAGCGCACGTCGTACTGCATCTGGCGGGCCTTCTACCTCGCAGCCTCCACCAAGACCACGTCGACTCTGGCCTTGTCGTCCTCCAAAACTCTATGGAATTCCTATAGTCATGCATAAAACCAGAATGGAACAAGCCATGAGTTAAGTGATTCGATGATGAACTATGAGCGAAACTCAAGACTCATGCCTTAGCGTCCATCCCGTACCCCGCAAGGCTGGCAGCTTCATAGTGCTCCCAGCTCGTTGCCAAAACCCGCTGCTCGCACGGCGGGTCCGCGTCTGGCCGCGGGTTGTACAGGCTTGGCCAAAACTCCTTCAGCAGGATAGTGATGATGCCGTTTGGAATCCAGCCTTCTCCAATAACCTTCCAATTGCTACAAAAGAATCAAAATATTAGCATGTGTACAATCAAAATGTTAGTATGTCTTCAAAATATGATAAAGAGGCACCTGCTCTTTCCCATAGGGAATAATGAGGGGCATCTCCTCTTCGGTAGCAGGAAGGTGAGGGAGTTGTGCCACTCCACGTAGCCACCCCTTCCCGCCACCCCCCTCCTCGCCCGTCTCCTCCTCGCCCGCCTCCTCCTCGCTTGCCTCCTCCTCGCCCACCTCCTCCTCAACCTCCTCCTCGCCCTCCCTCTCCTCTGACTCCCTGTCCTTAGACTTCCTCTCCTCGGTGACCCTCTCCTCAGACTCAGAGGGTACCTCACTATAGGAGGGCGTCGAAGACGAGCCCCCTATGTCGGGCATGGAGCACAGTTTCTGACCGCCACGCCCTCCGCCGCCCCGTCCTCCTCTAGGAGGTCTTCCCCCACCCCCTCCTCCTCTAGCGGCTCTTCTCCTGACCCCTTGACATCCCTGTGAGGTAGCTGGAGTGTGATACTTGTATCTTCACATGTGAAGATACAAGTATCACACTCCAACTACCTAGGAAGAACAAGAATTGGAAGTGCAAATTGCATATCAGGCCAACAACATCTCAAATTACAAACCTACAAACCAAATATGATACATGGCATGGCAATATTCATGTCCTACACTCAATTCTACCACAGATGCATATAAAGAATGTCATGATCGGAGTTACGGTTCTACCGGAACGAAAGGAATGATTTCGGGATGGAAAAACATGATTACTAGGAAGGGTAACATGATATGAGCAAAATCTTGGCAACCCAAGTATGCCACTGGAAAGAATGTGAATTTTTAGATAACATATGTATAAAGATCATGGCATTTGGTTTTGAAAAGCTCAAGATATGGCCAATTGAAAAACACAAGTTAATCTTCCACAAACATCAACATGCCACTTTGAATGCAACAAAACAACAAGTTACAGGATGCAAACATGCACAAAATTGATATGTAGCTACAGCAGGTTGAAAATGCAACACAATTCATATAGGGTTCAAGTTCATAGGCATCAAAGTTAAATTAATATGATTTACACAAAATGCAAAGTTCTGCTGCAGTTTAGGACTTGGTGAAATATAGGGTTTAAATAACCAGAAACATTATCATGCACTCTTTATAGCAGCAGAACATCAAGTAAACCAATTTTAATATGCGAAAAAATGATATGCACTCAAAGTAGACATGACATGGTTCATTTTATCCCATTGGCTCAAATTAATATGATGCAAAGATTAATTAATATGAATTTACAAAATGCAACTTTCTATAACAGGAAAACAGATATATCATCTTAGTCACTTTAGAGCAAGAAATGAACATTCTACAGGAAGAGAACATGGCATAGATGGGCATGGCATGAAAGTACACATGATGTAGGCCAAAACATATGTAGGATGCATCTCCTTATGGGCTATAGATCAACGGCAATCATCATGCAAAGTTGGCAAGTTTTAACAGTTTCTGTAGTTAACATCAGGATGCACTTTTCAAACAGAGTTTGCAACAGGTAAATGAGTCCTAAAATAGATGCTAGTGACACTAGCATGTAGATCACAGAAAACTACACAAAATACATATATGGAACATTTCCATAGGATGATCAGAACACAAGTTGTGGTATTTAGAAAACATGCAAGTGATGTTTAAAACAGAGAAGACTGAAAATCCACCAAGTGTCAAGACAAACATTATCATAGTCACTTTGCATGCTCAAAACTGTGCTGTTGATTTTTAGTGAGGATGAAAATGACATAACAATGAGCAACACATCTATATGGCATATATTTATTGGATGCATGGTTAATTAGTTATTAATTTTACAAAATCCTAAGTTTTACTGAAAACAGAGAAAATTACAGATTAGCGTTGTGATACCTACTTTGAGCAGATCAAACAGTGACTAAACAAGATGATAAATTCATGCAAATGGGATGTAGGTGTAGTACACACAATGCTTAACAAAACATCTATAGGGCATGCAACCAAAAGAGTTACTGATCAATCACAAATGCCATCACAAGAATGCTAAACAGTACTAGATCTTAGATTTAGCAAAATTCAAAAAGTTAGAGCACGCACGGATCGGCAGGGAGGGATGGGCGGTGACGGCGTCCGGCGGCGGCGGCGTCCAGCGACAGGCGAGAGAGGAGCGGGGATGGCCAGAGGTGTGCGGGGCCGGAGCTTGGAGGCCGGCGGCGGCGTGGGTGGCGGCAGCGGAGGAGACGGCCCATGCCGGGGTCTTCAGAGCAGAGCAGCACCAGCAGAGTGGCGACGACGGTGTGGGTAGCGGTGGCGATGAAGCCTAGCCCTCTCTCTATCTCTGTTTTGATTTGGATCGAAATGGGGGCAGGGAGGAGATGACCCGCGGTTATGACATTTCGATTTGGATCAAATGCGGACGGTGGCACATAACTATGCCGACGGCAACCATTGGCATACCCTGGACGTGCCATGTGTCCACCTACGCCGACGGTTACCGTCGGCATACAAGGACACGTGGCCCCTCCAGGATATGCCGACAGTGGCCATCGGCAGTTTTTTTTCCTTTTTTATTTTTTATTAATAATTACCCAATTATTAGTTTTATAATCAAGTATTTATGTTTTTATAATTTTAATAAATATAATCATATATTTAGGCCACCCCGAAGGCCCCCGACCGGCCCAACCCTAGCCCGTTTGACCGGGAAAGCTACCCCCTTTGACTTTCACCGGACGGCATTTGACCAGTGGACTTTTCCACCTGGTTGTGGTAGGTTAGCCCATAGGAACATTTTAAAACAAAGTTTGAGTGCAACCTATCACAAGATTCCCTCCGGGTAGAACCTTCGTCGCCGTTTCCCCCTCTAAGTGCTGGCGGTAGCGCCGTCTGTGAAGGGGGTCACACTCCAGAGCTGCGTGTTGGGTGTTTAATCATCCCACCACACTTTCAGACATGTATGAGGACACAATACAAGTTTTGGTGGGATTGCTACCCCCCGAAGGCCCCGACCGGCCTAACCCTAGCCAGTTTGACAAAAAAGCTACCCCCTTTGACTTTCCCAGACGGCATTTGACCAGTGGACTTTTCCACCTGGTTGTGGTAGGTTAGCCCATAGGAACATTTTAAAACAAATTTTGAGCCCAACCTATCACAAGATTCCCTCCGGGTCAAACCTTCGTCGCAGTTTCCCCCTCTAAGTGCTGGCAGTAGTGCCGTCCGTGAAGGGGGTCACACTCCGGAGCTGCGTGTTGGGTGTTTAATCGTCCCACCACACTTTCAGACATGTATGAGGACCCAATGCAAGTTTTGGTGGGATTGCTACTCCCCCCCGGGGGGGGGGGGGGAAGCACCGAAGCAGCCTAACCCTGGCCCGGTTGACCCTGAAATCTCGGGGGGTAGCTTTCTCTATTGCAGCAAAGCATCAAAGTAATAATTAAACATTTCAAACTAAACACGTGATTTTTAATTGCTATCCAGTGATATAAACATTAAACAAACAAACATGAGCAACCAACGTAGTTATAACAACAATCGGAGTAAAGAACAATCTGTAAAGAGGGATTATTTCAGATACTTCTGCATCTCTAAAAACTATGAAAAATTACCACATACCTTATAGCTATTGTGTAAAAAATTCATGAATTTATCACGCTCTGGCTATTCAGGACAATTCATACAACAACAAAATTGCCGAACGTCACTTCAGTGTTATCACCGTACGTGAAGGGGGTCACAATTCGGGGCTGCGTATTGGCTATTTAAACATCCCACCACACTCTCAGACATGTATGAGGAACCAATGCAAGTTTTGGTGGGATTGCTACCCCCCCCCCCCGGGGGGGGGGGGGGGGGGGGGGGGGGGGGGGGGGGGGGGGGGGGGGGGGGGGGGGGGGGGGGGGGGGGGGGGGGGGGGGGGGGGGGGGGGGGGGGGGGGGGGGGGGGGGGGGGGGGGGGGGGGGGGGGGGGGGGGGGGGGGGGGGGGGGGGGGGGGGGGGGGGGGGGGGGGGGGGGGGGGGGGGGGGGGGGGGGGGGGGGGGGGGGGGGGGGGGGGGGGGGGGGGGGGGGGGGGGGGGGGGGGGGGGGGGGGGGGGGGGGGGGGGGGGGGGGGGGGGGGGGGGGGGGGGGGGGGGGGGGGGGGGGGGGGGGGGGGGGGGGGGGGGGGGGGGGGGGGGGGGGGGGGGGGGGGGGGGGGGGGGGGGGGGGGGGGGGGGGGGGGGGGGGGGGGGGGGGGGGGGGGGGGGGGGGGGGGGGGGGGGGGGGGGGGGGGGGGGGGGGGGGGGGGGGGGGGGGGGGGGGGGGGGGGGGGGGGGGGGGGGGGGGGGGGGGGGGGGGGGGGGGGGGGGGGGGGGGGGGGGGGGGGGGGGGGGGGGGGGGGGGGGGGGGGGGGGGGGGGGGGGGGGGGGGGGGGGGGGGGGGGGGGGGGGGGGGGGGGGGGGGGGGGGGGGGGGGGGGGGGGGGGGGGGGGGGGGGGGGGGGGGGGGGGGGGGGGGGGGGGGGGGGGGGGGGGGGGGGGGGGGGGGGGGGGGGGGGGGGGGGGGGGGGGGGGGGGGGGGGGGGGGGGGGGGGGGGGGGGGGGGGGGGGGGGGGGGGGGGGGGGGGGGGGGGGGGGGGGGGGGGGGGGGGGGGGGGGGGGGGGGGGGGGGGGGGGGGGGGGGGGGGGGGGGGGGGGGGGGGGGGGGGGGGGGGGGGGGGGGGGGGGGGGGGGGGGGGGGGGGGGGGGGGGGGGGGGGGGGGGGGGGGGGGGGGGGGGGGGGGGGGGGGGGGGGGGGGGGGGGGGGGGGGGGGGGGGGGGGGAAATATAATAATAATCCTTTTATTATTGCCTCTAGGGCATATTTCCAACAGCTCTTGTGTTCATGCCTCTTGTCCATGCTAGGCCCTTCATTTGTAAGCAAAACAAATATATCCAATTTAGGCAGCATCATATTCTCATGAACATTAGAATCATTCCCAAGAAATGAAAGTACCAGATAATTTAATTGGCGTGTGCGAGGCCTAGTAATTGGTCCAGTATATGTAGCAGTAGGGGTAGTGGGTGTAACAATGATATTGATGTCCTCATCATCCTCCCATTCTTGAAATGAAGTCATCCTCGACGGAAGCTCATTTTCCTCACCCAAATAAGGCTTCAAATCAGCAATGTTAAAAGTGGGACTAACCCCAAAATCTGCACGCAGCTCAAGTTCGTATGCATTATCATTTATTTTCTCTAACACCTTAAAAGGACCATCAACACGTGGCATTAGCTTTGACTTGCGCAAATCAAGAAATCTGTCCTTACACAAATGTAACCAAACAAGATCTCCAGGTGCAAAGACAACATGTTTTCTACCCTTATCTCCAGCAAGTTTATATTTAGCATTCATGCGCTCAATGTTTACCTTAGTTAACTCATGCATTTTTAAGATCAATTCAGCATGTTGTTTACCATCAAAATTAACCTTCTCCGAAGATGGAAGAGGCAACAAATCAATGGATGCACGAGGTAGGAAACCATACACAATCTCAAAAGGGCACATCTTAGTAGTAGAATGCAGCGAACGATTATAAGAAAATTCAATATGAGGCAAGCATTCTTCCCACATTTTAAGGTTAGTCTTCAAAATAGCCCTAAGCATAGTAGACAATGTTCTATTGACTACTTCAATTTGTCCATCAGTTTGGGGGTGACATGTAGTACTAAAAAGAAGTTTAGTCCCAAACTTAGCCCATGAGCATCTCCAAAAGTTGTTGAGAAATTTAGTATCACGATCTGAAACAATTGTATTTGGCACACCATGCAAGCGAATAATTTCACGAAAGAATAAATCAGCAACATTAGCAGCATCATCGCTTTTATGACATGGTATATAGTGTGCCATATTCGAGAATCTATCAACGACAACAAATATGCTATCCCTCCCCTTCTTTGTTCGAGGTAAGCCTAAAACAAAGTCCATAGGTATATCCTCCCATGGAACACTAGGTATAGGCAAAGGCATATGTAAACCATGAGGATTGAGTCATGACTTAGCTTTTTGACATGTAGTGCAGCGAGTAACAAAGTTCTCAACATCCCGTCTCATCTTTGGCCAAAAGAAATGTGTAGCTAGTACATCCTCCGTCTTCTTCACGCCAAAGTGTACCATTAACCCTCCTCCATGCGCCTCGTGCAACAACAAAAGATGAAGGTAGCTAGCTGGAATGCGTAGCTTGTTAGCACGAAACATAAATCCATCATTAACGACGAACTTGTTCCATGTTATCCCTTCTTTACAATTCTGCAATACATCTTCAAATTCAGCATCATGCACATATTGATCTTTGATGGTCTCCAAACCAAATATTTTAAAGTCAAATTGTGAAAGCATAGTATAACGACGAGATAATGCATCAGCAATAACATTTTCTTTACCCTTCTTGTCTTTAATGACATAAGGGAAAGTCTCAATGAATTCAACCCATTTAGCATGTCTATGGTTTAGTTTTGCTTGACTTTAATTGTGTTTCAAAGATTCATGATCAGAATGTATAACAAATTATTTGGGCCATAAATAATGTTGCCATGTTTCTAAGATCCGAACAAGAGCATATAATTCCTTATCATAAGTAGAATAATTCAGACTAGGCCCACTCAATTTTTTTTGAAATTTATGCAACATGTTTACCATCTTGTAATAACACACCTCCTAATCCAATTCCACTAGCATCACATTCAAGCTCAGAAGTCTTATTAAAATCAGGAAGTTGGAGTAAAGGAGCATGTGTCAACTTATCTTTCAATACCGTGAAGGCTTCTTCCTGTGCGGTACCCCAAACAAAAGGCACATCCTTCTCTGTAAGCTCATAGAGAGGTGCAACAATGGTGCTGAAATCTCTCACAAAACGCCTATAAAAACCAGTGAGGCCAAGGAAACTCCTCACTTGTGTGACCGTTTTGGGTTGTGGACAACTCTCAATAGCTTCAATCTTGGCTTTATCAACTTCAATTCACTATGAAGTAACAACATAGCCAAGAAAATATACATGGTCGGTGCAAAAGGTGGACTTCCCAAGGTTGCCAAACAAACATGCATCACGTAGAGCAATAAAAATGGCACGTAAATGTTCCAAATGTTCCTCCAAAGATCTTCTATAAATTAATATATCATCAAAGTAAACTACCCCAAATCATCCAATGAAAGCATGTAAAACTTTGTTCATTAATCTCATGAAAGTACTAGGTGCATTAGTTAACCCAAAAGGCATGACTAACCACTCATATAATCCAAACTTAGTTTTAAATGTTGTTTTCCATTCATCTCCCAATTTCATACGAATTTGATGGTATCCACTATGCAAATCAACTTTGGGGAATATTGTAGAGCCACGCAATTCATCAAGCATATCATCTAGCCTAGGAATAGGATGACGATAGTGAATAGTAATATTATTAATGCCTCTAAAATCAACACACATACGCGACGTACCATCCTTTTTTGGCACTAGTATAATAGGAACAACACAAGGACAGAGATTCACGTATATAACCTTTGTCGAGCAGCTCCTGTCTTGACGCATAATCTCCTTCATCTCCTCTGGATTGGTAGGGTATGGCGCATAGTTTGGCAGCGAACCACCGGGAATTAAGTCAATCTGATGCTCAATCCCTCGAATAGGTGGTGATCCCGGTGGCACGTCTTGTGGAAAGACGTCACTCAACTCCTGCAAAATGTTAGTGATAGCAGGAGGCAAAGAGGAAGGCATGTCCTCGAAAGAAAATAATGCCTCTTTGCACACAAAAGCATAGCAAAAAGATTTGCTGAAATCTAGGTCATCAATATCATATTTGGTGGCAAGTAAATAGCACTTTTCAATTTAACTTCAGAAGCAACACTAGATGGTTTATTATTAGGCTTCATTTGTTGCGCAAATTCTTTTGCCACAATCTGATTTTCACTCTTATTTTCTCCTATTTTTCCTTATTAGCTCTATTAATATCATCTTTCAAAATGGAATCAGGAGACATAGGAAGCAAAGTAATAGGTTTATCCTTATGAACAAGAGTATACTGATTGTTCCTACCATGGTGTACAGATTTTTTATCAAATTGCCATGGTCTACCAAGTAATAAGGAACATGCTTGCATGGGTACCTCATCACAATCAACATAATCAACATATGTAGAGATACTAAAATGCACACGAATAGTATGTGTTACCTTAACCTTGCCACTGTTGTTGAACCATTGGATGTAGTAAGGATGTGGATGTGGTCTTGTGGTGAGAGACAGCTTCTCCACCATCTCCATGCTAGCCAATTTGTTGCAGCTCCCTCCATCTATGATGACACGAACAGAACTTTCTGTGACAACTCCCTTTGTATGGAACAAATTATGCCTCTGATTTTGCTCAGCTTGTGTGACCTGCACACTCAAAACACGTTGAGTAACGAAACTTTCATATCTGTCAGCATCTTCAGCAGCCATGTATTGCGTCTCATGATCAGAATCATCTCCACCGTGTTCTTCACTTGTAATAAGAGCCAAAGTCTCCTCGACAAAGTCACTAGCGGAATCATACCCACCATCCTCAGTAGAAATCATAACACGCGAATATTTGCATTCTCTTGCATAATGACCTCTACCTTACAACAATGACAAATAATATCATGTGTGTGCCCTATTGATGCCATGGATGAAGAAGAGCTCTGTGCAGGCCCGGTAGGTGTGCTCTTGGCAGATAGTGTGGTAATGCCTGCTTTCTTGTATCAGGCTGGAGGTGGCAGCTGATGGAGGTGCCGGTGTAGCACAACGTGTGGAAGTAGAATATGCACGCGGTGTCCATGATGAAGGTCGACCTGCAGAAAAATTAGTCTGCGCCAATGCCTGTCGATCCTGCACTTCACGTTCAGCTTTGCAAGCAAGACCCATAAAACATGCAAGCATAGCTTCATTATCCTCAACAATACCACATCTAATCATGCCAGTTTGTAATTCCTCATAATACTCTTTTAGAGAATTTTTTCCTTGTCTCAAACGCTTCAGTTTTTGAATTAATTCACATTCATAATATGGTGGAACCCAACGAGTACGCATAGCAGTTTTCAAAGCAGCCCAAGTAGTAGGGATATTATCATGATAGAATCTACAATGTTCATCCCACCAAACAGAAGCAAAACTAGTGAATTCGCAAACAACAGCAACAACATGTGAAACGTTGTTCAGTTTCTAACTCCCAAGTAAGATATACATCAGGAATGTATCTACCCTTAAACGGTGGAATATTCAATTTTAGTGTAGGAATATGGCCATAATCTCGTACCTGAGGTGGTGTTGCAGTCCTACCATTGTGATTATATATATGCATGAGGTTGACCAGGTGGTGGTGGTGCTGGTGGTTGCACGTAGTTTCAATTTTGATCAACCTCATCCTCGTAATAGCCCTCCACCTTTGCAGTAGCAGGAGGAGCTACAGAAGCATCAACAGCAGTAGCAGCAGCACCAAAAGTTTGTCATGGCTCAAGAGGAACATGATGCGCTCGCCCTGCTGGATCGCGGCGAGGAGGTGGTTGTTGATGTTGTTGCAATAGTGTAGCAGATGCAGGTGGTGGCTGTGGTTGTGAGTACTGTGCTGGTCCTAGGCTAGACCGTGCTAGAGACGCGAGCCTAGAACACTAACAAAATCACAGCGCTGCACATAAACAAGGGAGGAGCAGACTCTGATTTTTTTTCATTTTTCACCTTTTTCCTCTTTTTTTTGCTTCGCAACATTTTTTTTCGTAAAAGTCTACCAATGGCCAAAAAACTGCCTAGCCAGAATTTTTTAGACTTAGTTTTTTTTAAACTGGAACTATTTTTCTTCTACGGGTGGCACGAAAGTTGGGGAGTCCGACTTGGTCATGACTCGTAGTATGACATGATATGGAATAAAAAACAAAGCAACAAATACTGGAGTCAGACTAGGTCTGGTGGCGGAGATGAATCTGGTGGAACTCGGACTGGTGGCAGAGATGAATCTGGTGGAACTCGGACTGGTGGCGGAGATGAATCTGGTGGAACTCGGACAGGAGGCGGAGATATGTAGGTTGGTGGAACACGGACTGGTGGCGAAGTTGTGATGGAGGTGGACTCGGATTAGCGTAATGGTGGCGGATATGTGGTATATGGCAGCGGCAATGATGATGGTGGTATATGACAGCAATGACGATGATGGTGGTATATGGCAGCGGTGGTGACAATAGTGCGGCGGCGGCGTGACAACTTGTGAACAGAACTTGAAACTCTAAAGGACTAGACACTAAGACTAGCAACTTGACATGATGATGCAACCGCAAATTCAACAAAGCAAATACAAAAAAGATTATGCTATGGCTCATATTGGTTTGGATATGATGAACTAACCCTAATTTTGTTGTGGCTTTTTTGTGGACTGTAGATATGAAGAACAGACTCGACCTAAACTATGAAAAACTGGAAAATCTCACCGAGCAACCTAGAAATCTTATACGACTTGATAGAGGCGAAGGTGTCCCGATGTTTCGATGAGATGGTGGTTATCATTTTTGGTGCAGTAGAGTTTAACGATCTGACTATGAACGTGCGAGGATGTCGCGCCTTAGCAATCGCTAAACTAACTCCGAGAGGTTATTGACCATGCAGGAGCACGATCAACCTGACCACGAGGGTCTGTTTCCTGCACGCAAATGAAGAACAAGCAAGAAATTGCAATCTGGATATTGCGAATATAAGAGGAAAGATTTATTAATGAAGGTGGGGTTCTATGACGTCTTGGTCTGGTCGTTGAACACAAACGAAGTACGCGAAGTTGCAGCTATGGTGAACTTTTAATCTAAAAAAAAGGGGGGGGGGGGGGGGGGGGGGGGGGGGGGGGGGGGGGGGGGGGGGGGGGGGGGGGGGGGGGACATTATTTATGGCCCAAAGAATTTGTTATACATTCTGATCATGAATCTTTAAAGCACATTAAAAGTCAAGCAAAACTGAACCGTAGACATGCTAAATGGGTTGAATTCATAGAGACTTTCCCTTATGTTATTAAACACAAGAAGGGAAAAGAAAATGTTATTGCTGATGCATTGTCTCGTCGTTATACTATGCTTTCACAACTTGACTTTAAAATATTTGGTTTGGAGACCATCAAAGATCAATATGTGCATGATGCTGAATTTAAAGATGTATTGCAGAATTGTAAAGAAGGGAGAACATGGAACAAGTTCGTCGTTAGTGATGGATTTGTGTTTCGAGCTAACAAGCTATGCATTCCAGCTAGCTCTGTTCGTCTTTTGTTGTTGCAGGAGGCGCATGGAGGAGGATTAATGGGACACTTTGGCGTGAAGAAGACGGAGGACGTACTTGCTACACATTTCTTTTGGCCAAAGATGCGACGGGATGTTGAGCGTTTTGTTGCTCGCTGCACTACATGTCAAAAAGCTAAGTCACGACTCAATCCTCATGGTTTATATATGCCTTTGCCTGTCCCTAGTGTTCCTTGGGAAGATATATCTATGGACTTTGTTTTGGGTTTACCTCGAACAAAGAAGGGGAGGGATAGCATATTTGTTGTCGTGGATAGGTTCTCGAAGATGGCACACTTTATACCATGTCATAAAAGCGATGATGCTGCTAATGTTGCTGATTTGTTCTTTCGTGAAATTATTCGCTTGCATGGTGTGCCAAATACTATTGTTTCAGATCGTGATACTAAATTTCTTAGCCACTTTTGGAGATGTTTATGGGCTAAGTTGGGGACTAAACTGCTTTTTAGTACTACTTGTCACCCCCAAACTGATGGACAAACTGAAGTAGTCAACAGAACTTTGTCTACTATGCTTAGGGCTGTTTTGAAGAATAATAAGAAAATGTGGGAAGAATGCTTGCCTCATATTGAATTTGCTTATAATCGTTCGTTGCATTCTACTACTAAAATGTGCCCTTTTGAAATTGTCTATGGTTTCCTACCTCGTGCACCTAGGGGGGGGGGGGGGGGGGGGGGGGGGGGGGGGGGGGGGGGGGGGGGGGGGGGGGGGGGGGGGGGGGGGGGGGGGGGATCCATCAGATAGTTTCTAGGATTGTGGTAGGTGTAAACACCCAACACGCAACACTGGAGTGTGACCGCCTTCACGGACGACACTACCACCTGCAATTAGAGGGGAAACTACGACGGAGGGTCAACCCGGAGGGAATCTTGTGATAGGTTGGGCCCAAACTTTGGTTTTAAATGTTCCTATGGGCAAACCTAGCACAACCAAGTAGAAAAGTCCATTGGTCAAAGGCCGTCCGGTGAAGGTAAAGGGGGTAGCTTTCCTAGTCAAAGGGGCTAGGGTTAGGCCGCTCAGGGGCCTTCGGGGGGGTAGCATTGTCACCAAAACTTGCATTGGGTCCTCATACATGTCTGAAAGTGTGGCGAAGGTTCAAACACCCACCACTCAGCTCCGGAGTGTGACCCCCTACACGGACGGCGATAACACTGAAGTAACGTTCGGTAGTTTTGTTGTTGCATGAATATTTTTGAATAGTCAGAGCGGGATCAATTCATGAAATTTTTACATAGTACATACAAAGTAGCAATAAACTCGGTGGTAATTTTTCATAGTTTTTAGAGATGTAGAAGTTTCTTAATTAATTCCTCTTTATAGATTATTCTTTGAATGCCTAAAAGTGTGGTGGGGGGGGGGGTCTTCGGGGGGTAGTGCTACTTGTAGCTTGCGTTGGTATTATCCCCGAAGAGGAAGGGATGATGCAGCACAGTAGAGATAAGAATTTCCCTTAGTTATGAAACCAAGGTTATCGAACCAGTAGGAGAATCACACAACACCTCTTTAGCAGTACCTGCACACAATCAAACAAACCCATGCACCCAACGCAAACGAGGGGTTGTCAATCCCTCGGTGGTAAATTGCAAGATTAAATTGTATGTGATAGATTGAAACAAAAATACAAAATAAAACAAGTAAAAGAAAATGGAAGCAATGTTTTTAGGGTTTTAGTAATCTAATTAAGTAGACCCGGGGGCCATAGTTTTCACTAGAGGCTTCTCTCATGAAAATAGCATACGGTGGGTAGACAAATTTCTGTTGGGCAATTGATAGAAAAGCAAATGATCATGACGGGGGGGGGGGGGGGGGGGGGGGGGGGGGGGGGGGGGGGGGGGGGGGGGGGGGGGGGGGGGGGGGGGGGGGGGGGGGGGGGGGGGGGGGGGGGGGGGGGGGATTGACTTAACATGCATGCATAGGGAATCACAAAACTTAACACGAATGTTTTTATATAGGCATCACGTCCGAGACAAGTAGACTAACTCCTACCTGTATCTACTACTATTACTCCACACATCGATAGCTATCCAACATGCATCAAGTGTATTAAGTCAATAAAAGAAGGGAGTAACACCTTAAGAACGATGACATGATGTAGACAAGATAAACTCACGTATGAATGAACCGCATCTTTTTACCCTTAATAGCAATGATACATACATGTCATGTCCCTTTCTGTCACTGGGATTGAGCACCACAAGCTCGAACCCATTACAAAGCACCTCTTCCCATGGCAAGGTAAATCAACTCAGTTGGCCAAACCAAATCAATTGATTAGCGAAGAAATACAAGGCTATAATAATCATGCATAAAAGAGTGCAGCTGAGTCTAAAATAATAATTATGGATAATCTGATCATAAACTCACAATTCATCGGATCCCAACAAACACACCACAAAAAGTGATTACATCGGATAGAACTTGAAGAACATCGAGGAGAACATTGTATTCAAGATCAAAAAGAGAGAAGAAGCCATCTAGCTACTAACTATAGACCCGAAGGTCTACGGTAAACTACTCACGCATCATCGGAAGGGCAGCAAGGTTGATGTAGAGCCCCTCCGAGAACGATTCCCCCTCCGGCGGAGTACCGAAGAAGGCCTCCAGATGGGATCTCTCTGGAACAGAAGCTTGTGGCACCGGAAAAAGTATTTCATGGACTCCCCTGAGGGTTCTGATTTTTCTAGAATTTATAGTGCTGGGATTATGTCAAACAGAGCTCTGTGGACCCCATGAGGCACCAGGGCGCGCCTGCCCCCCAGGCGCGCCCTGGTGGCTCGTGGGACCCTCCAGGGTCTTCTGGCCCTCTCCCGAAGCTTCTAGTGTTGGTATTGCCCAATAAAAATTCTCCAAAAATTTCATGGCATTTGGACTTCGTTTGGTATTGATTTTCTGTAAAACAAAAATAGGGCAGAAAACAACAACTGGCACTGGGCACTAAGTTAATAGGTTAGTCTCCAAAAATGATATATAATTACTATAAATGCATATAAAAACATCCAAGATTGATAATATAACAGCATGGAACAATAAAAAATTATAGATATGTTGGAGACAAATCAGCATCCCCAAGCTTAATTCCTGCACGTCCTCGAGTAGGTAAATGATAAAAACAGAATTTTTGATGTGGAATGTTGCCTAACATATTCATGACATATTCTTTTCTTTTGTAGCATGGACATTGGACCTCTATGAATCAAAGCAATAGTCTATAGTTTGACATGAAAATATATATACTCAAACATACTAACAAGCAACCATGTCTTTCAAAATATCAACGCTAAAGAAAGTTATCCCTAGGCAATTATGCTCAATCATTGATCCATTCATGAAACACACTCAAATATTAGCTACATCCAATGCACAAGTATGACAATAGTGCTCTCTAGTTGGTGCTTTATAAGAGAAGATGGAGACTCAAATAAAAATAAAAATTACATAAAAGTAAATAGATAGGCCCTTCGCAGAGCGAAGCAGAGATTTGTAAATGTGCCAAAGCTCAAAGCTTAAATTAGAGAGATAAAAATATTTTGATAGGCATGCTTTTCCTGTGAACGAAAACGACCGAGAATTCCCAATATCTTCCATGCTAGACACATCATAGGAGGTTCCCAAACAGAAAATAAATTTTATTTCGTTTCCACCATTTCTTTCACAATCCATGGCTAGCCGTATCCACGGGTGCCCTCCATACCATCACTTTCCAAGGAATTTTGTTGTTATTAATTTTGATTTCATTGTGGGACTGGGTATCCCTATTACCAACCATCCTCTCGTGTAATGACAAGTAAATAAACACTCATTGTGAGAATAATACACCTAGCATGGAAAATATTGGCCACCCACTGCCGCTTCATGAGCGGTACGGGCACACAAAACAGAAAAATTATTTTGAAAATTAGAGTTGGCACACGCAAATTTACTTGGAACAGCATGGACATACCACATATAGGTAGATACAGTGGACTCATATGGTACAACTTGGGTTTAAGGATTTTGGATGCACAAGCAGTATTTCCGCTTAGTACAAATGATGGCCAGCAAAAGATTGAGAAGCAACCAACCAAAAAACTAAAACGGTCATAAATATGCATTGAACAAAACTAACACCGAATAATGCACCATAAGTAGGATATAATTTCTTTGCATAACTATTGACTTAACATGCATGCATAGGGAATCACAAAACTTAACACGAATGTTTTTACTTAATCACAATTACTCACTAACATGACTCACATATCATCATCTCCATACCGCAAAACTATTCAAGGAATCACACTTCTCATATCCAATGATCTATAGGAATGTTTTTATTATATCCCTCTTGAATATTCATCACTTTGGGACCAAATTCATATCTTGTGCAAATTATCGTTACATTCATCAACTTTTAAAAAGATTTAAGTGAAGCATGAGAGTGCAAATATTTCTTCAAAATTTCAATCTTATCAATTCTCAAAATAATATAGGTGAAGCATGAGAATTTATTTCTTCAAAATTTCAATCTTATCAATTCTCAAAATAATATAAGTGAAGCATTAGAATTTATTTCTTAAAAATTTAGCCACCACCATGCTCAAAATGACTTAAGTGAAGCACTAGAGCAACTGCCTAGCTCACAAAATTTAAGTGAAGCACATAGCGTATTCTAACAAATTATGATAACGTGTGGCTGTCTCAAGATAGGTGTGTTCAGCAAGGAAGATTGTGACAAACTAAAAAGCAAACAAAGCAAAGACTCATATAATACAAGACGCTCCAAGCAAAACACATATCATGTGACGAATAAAAATATAGCTCCAAGTAAAATTACCAATTGTTGGTAGAAGAAAGAGGGGATGCCTTCCGGGGCATCCCCAAGCTTAGACGCTTGAGTCTTCCTTGAATATTACCTTGGGGTGCCTCGGGCATCCCCAAGCTTAGGCTTTTGCTACTCCTTATTCCTTCATCCATCATGATCTCACCCAAAACTTGAAAACTTCAATCGCACAAAACTCAACAAAACCTCGTGAGATCCATTAGTATAACAAAACAAATCACTACTTTAAGTACTGTTGCAAATTCATTCATATTTTATATTTGCATTATACCTACTGTATTCTACCTTCTCCATGACTTATACCCCCCGATACAATCCATAGTTCCATCAACACAAGCAAGCAACACATCAAAAACCGAACAGTCTGTAGCAATCAATTTAAAATCCATACTTCTGTAACTCCAAAAATTCTAAAAAATTAGGACAACGTGGACAATTCATATACCAATACTGTGTAAAAATTTCAGATTTTTCTGATGCTCCAGTAGAGAACCAAAATTTCTGCACTGGATGCAAAACGGGGGGGGGGGGGGGGGGGGGGGGGGGGGGGGGGGGGGGGGGGGGGGGGGGGGGGGGGGGGGGGGGGGGGGGGGGGGGGGGGGGGGGGGGGGGGGGGGGGGGGGGGGGGGGGGGGGGGGGGGGGGGGGGGGGGGGGGGGGGGGGGGGGGGGGGGGGGGGGGGGGGGGGGGGGGGGGGGGGGGGGGGGGGGGGGGGGGGGGGGGGGGGGGGGGGGGGGGGGGGGGGGGGGGGGGGGGGGGGGGGGGGGGGGGGGGGGGGGGGGGGGGGGGGGGGGGGGGGGGGGGGGGGGGGGGGGGGGGGGGGGGGGGGGGGGGGGGGGGGGGGGGGGGGGGGGGGGGGGGGGGGGGGGGGGGGGGGGGGGGGGGGGGGGGGGGGGGGGGGGGGGGGGGGGGGGGGGGGGGGGGGGGGGGGGGGGGGGGGGGGGGGGGGGGGGGGGGGGGGGGGGGGGGGGGGGGGGGGGGGGGGGGGGGGGGGGGGGGGGGGGGGGGGGGGGGGGGGGGGGGGGGGGGGGGGGGGGGGGGGGGGGGGGGGGGGGGGGGGGGGGGGGGGGGGGGGGGGGTTTCCAAGAAACGGTCTAGCGTTGAAATTACCTCTATAAGCATTGTTATTAAAATTGCTTCGCGAGACAAAATTCACATCTACGGGATTATTATTTTGCTCAATAAGAGTTGATAAAGGCACATCATTAGGATCAATAGGAGCATTTCTGCTAGCAACCAATTTTATAAGCGCATCAACTTTATCATTCAAAGTATTAATTTCTTCAACAGAATTCACTTTTTTACTAGTAGGAACTCTTTCAGTATGCCATTGTGAATAATTTGCCATAATATTATCAAGCAATTTAGTAGCTTCTTCCAAAGTAATTTCCATAAACATACCTCCCACGACGGAATCTAAAACATTTCTAGAGACAAAATTCAATCCCCATAATTTTTTTGTATGATCATCCATAAATTTAAGCCATGAGTAGGGTAATTTCTTATCATTAATTTCATCCTTTCCCAAGATTGTGCAACGTGTTCATGATCAAGTTGCTTAAAATTCATAATTTGATTTCTTAGTGAAATATTTTTTGTGGGCGGAAAATACTTAGTAATAAATGCATCTTTACACCTATCCCAAGAATCGATACTATTTCGTGGTAAAGATGAAAACCAAATTTTTGCATGATCCCACAATGAAAACAGAAATAATTTTTATTTCACAATATCATTATCCACATATTTCTTCTTTTGCATATCACATAATTCTATGAAAGTATTAAGATGGGATGCAACAACTTCATTAGGACTACCAGAAAATTGTTCTTTCATAACCAAATTTAGCAAAGCGGCATTAATATCACAAGTCTCCACACTAGCGACAGGAGGAGCAACAGGAGTACTAATAAAATTATTATTATTAGTATTGGAAAAATCACACAATTTTGAATTTTCTTGAGACATCGTGACTATGCAAACAAGATAGCAATCAAGCAAACAAGCAAACGAGAAAAAGGCAAACAAAAAATATTTTTGTATTTTTGTAAAAATGTTTTAGAAGTGGGGGAGATGAAAACAAGAGGCAAATCCAAATAAATTAAATGCAAAGGAGATGAGAGTTTATGCAAAGGTACTTGATAGATGTTGATGATGTCTCCCCGGCAACGTCACCAGAAATTCTTCCTGCTACTTGGAGCTTGCGTTGGTATTATCCCCGAAGAGGAAGTGATGATGCAGCACAGAAGAGATAAGTATTTCCCTCAGTTATGAAACCAAGGTTATCGAACCAGTAGGAGAATCACACAACACCTCTTTAGCGGTACCTGCACACAAACAACAAACCCTTGCACCCAACACAAACGAGGGGTTGTCAATCCCTCGGTGGTAAATTGCAAGATTAAATTGTATGTGATAGATTGATAGATTGAAACAAAAATACAAAATAAAATAAGTAAAAGAAAATGGCAGCAATATTTTTAGGGTTTAATTAATATAATTAATTAGACCCGGGGGGCATTGTTTTCACTAGAGGCTTCTCTCATGAAAATAGCATACGGTGGGTAGACAAATTATTGTTGGGCAATTGATAGAAAAGCAAATAATCATGATGATATCCAAGGCAATGATCATGTATATAGGCATCATGTTCGAGACAAGTAGACCGACTCCTTCTTGCATCTACTACTATTACTCCACACATCGACCGCTATCCAGCATGCATCTAGTGTATTAAGTCCATAAAAGAATGGAGTAACGCTATAAGAATGATGACATGATGAAGACAAGATAAACTCACGTATGAATAAACCCCATCTTTTTACCCTTAATAGCAATGATAAATACGTGTCATGTCCCTTTCTGTCACTGGGATTGAGCACCGCAAGATCGAACCTATTACACAGCACCTCTTCCCATGGCAAGATAAATCAACTCAGTTGGCCAAACCAAATCAATAGATTGGAGAAGAAATACAAGGCTATAATAATCATGCATAAAGGAGTGTAGCAAAGACTCAAATAATAATCATGGATAATCTGGTCATAAACTCACAATTCATCGGATCCCAACAAACACACCGTAAAAAGTGATTACATCAGATAGAACTCTAAGAACATTAAGGAGAACATTGCATGGAAGATCAAAAAGAGAAAAGAAGCCATCTAGCTACTAACTATGGACCCGAAGGTCTGTGGTAAACTACTCACGCATCATCGTAAGGGCAGCAAGTTTGATGTAGAGCCCCTCCGTGATCGATCCCCCCTCTGGCGGAGTACCGAAGAAGGCCTCCAGATGGGATCTCTCTGGAACATAAGCTTGTGGCAGCAAAAAAAGTATTTCGTGGACTCCCCTGAGGGTTTCTGATTTTTCTGGAATTTATAGTGCTGGAATTAAGTCAAACGGAGCTCTATGGGCCCCACGAGGCACCAGGGCACGCATGCCCCCCCAGGCGCACCCTGGTGGCTCGTGGGCCCCTCCAAGGTCTTCTGGCCCTCTCCCGAAGCTTCTAGTGTTGGTATTGCCCAATAAAAAATCTCCAAAAAGTTTCATGCCATTTGGACTTTGTTTGGTATTGATTTTCTGTAAAACAAAAACAGGGGAGAAACAACAACAGGCACTGGGCACTAAATTAGTAGGTTAGTCTCCAAAAATGATATATAATTGCTGTAAATGCTTATAAAAACATCCAAGATTGATAATATAATTGCATGGAACAATAAAAAATTATAGATATGTTGGAGACGTATCAGGTAGCAATCCCACAAAATCTTGCATTGGGTCCTCATGCATGTCTTAAAGTGTGGTGGTACGTGTGAACACCAAACACACAGCTCTGGAGTGTGACCCCCTTCATGGACGGCACTACCGCCTACACCTATAGGGGGAAACTGCGATGGAGGGTCAACCTGGTGGGAATCTTGTGATAGGTTGTGCCCAAATTTTGTTTTTAAATGTTCCTCTGGGCTGATCTAGCACAACCAGGTAGAAAAGTCCATTGATCAAAGGCCGTCTGGTGAAAGTCAAAGAGGGTAGCTTTCCTGGTCAATGGGGCTAGGGTTAGGCCGCTTGGGGGTCTTCGGGGGGTAGCAATATCACCAAAACTTGCATTGGGTCCTCATACATGTCTGGAAGTGTGGCAGGAGGTTCAAATACCCACCACGCAACTCCGGAGTGTGACCCCCTACACGGATGGCGTTAATACCGAAGTAACGTTTGACATTTTTGTTGTTGCATGAATATTTTTGAATAGTCAGAGCGTGATCAATTCATGATTTTTTTTACACAGTAGATACACAGTAGCTATAAGCTCTGTGGTAAATTTTCATAGTTTTTAGAGATGCAAAAGTATCTTAATTAATTCCTCTTTATAGATTGTTTTTGCATGTCTAAAAGTGAGGTGGGGGTCTTCGAGTGGTAGCAATCCCACCAAATCTTGTGTTGGGTCCTCATACATGTCTCAAAGTGTGGTGGTATTTGTAAACACCCAAAACGCAGCTCCGGAGTGTGACCCCCTTAACGGACGGCACTACCGCCCGCACTTAGAGGGGGAAACTACGACGGAGGGTCAACTCGGAGGGAATCTTGTGATAGGTTGGGCCCAAACTTTGTTTTTAAATGTTTCTATGGGCTGACCTAGCACAACTAGGTAGAAAATTTCATTGGTCAAAGGCCGTCCGGTCAAAGTCAAATGGGATAGCTTTCCTGGTCAATGGGGTTAGGGTTAGGCCGCTTGGTGGCCTTCGGAGGGTAGCAATGCCACCAAAAATTGCATTTGGTCCTCATAGCTGTCTGAAAGTGTGGTGGGAGGTTCAAACACCCACCACGTAGCTCCGGAGTGTGACCCACTACACAGACGGCGATAACACCGAAGTAACGTTCGGAAGTTTCATTATTGCATGAATATTTTTGAATTGGCAGAGCGGGTTCAATTCGTGAATTTTTTACATAGTACATACACAGTAGCTATAAGCTCTATGGTAATGTTTCATAGTTTTTAGAGATGCAGAAGTATCTTAATTAATTCCTCTTTATAGATTGTTCTTTGCATGCCTAAAAGTGTTGTTGGGGGGTCTTCGGGGGGTAGCAATCCCAGAAAATCTTGCGTTGGGTCCTCATACATGTCTCAAACTGTGGTGGTACATGTAAACACCCAACACACAGCTCCGGAGTGTGACCCCCTTCACGGACGACACTACCGCCTACACTTATAGGGGGAAACTGCGACGGAGGGTCAACCCGAAGGGAATCTTGTGATAGGTTGTGCCCAAACTTTGTTTTTAAATGTTCCTCTAGGCTGATCTAGCACAACCAGGTAGAAAAGTCCATTGGTCAAAGGCCGTCTGGTGAAAGTCAAATGGGGTAGCTTTCCTGGTCAACGGGGCTAGGGTTATGCCGCTTGGGGGACTTTGGGGGGTAGCAATATCACCAAAACTTGCATTGGGTCCTCATACATGTCTGAAAGTGTGGTGGGAGGTTCAAATACCCACCACGCAGCTCCGGAGTGTGACCCCCTACACAGACGGCGATGATACCAAAGTAACGTTCGGCAGTTTTGTTGTTGCATGAATATTTCTGAATATTCAGAGCGTGATCAATTCATGATTTTTTTACACAGTGGATACACAGTAGCTATAAGCTCTGTGGTAAATTTTCATAGTTTTTAGATGCAGAAGTATCTTAATTAATTCCTCTTTATAGATTATTCTTTGCATGTCTAAAAGTGTGGTGGTGGGTCTTTGGGGGTAGCAATCCCACCAAATCTTGTGTTGGGTCCTCATACATGTCTCAAAGTGTGGTGGTATGTGTAAACACCCAAAACACAGCTCCGGAGTGTGACCCCCTTCATGGATGGCACTACCGCCTGCACTTAGAGTGGGAAACTGCGACAGAGGGTTAACCCGGAGGGAATCTTGTGATAGGTTGGGCCCAAACTTTGTTTTTAAATGTTTCTATGGGCCGACCTAGCACAACTAGGTAGAAAAGTTCATTCGTCAATGGCCGTCCGGTGAAAGTCAAATGGGATAGCTCTCCTGGTCAAGAGGGTTAGGGTTAGGCCGTTCGGGGGCCTTCGAGGGCTAGCAATGCCACCAAAAATTGCATTGGGTCCTCATACCTATCTATAAGTGTGGTGGGAGGTTCAAACACCCACCACGCAGCTCCAGAGTGTGACCCCCTACACGGACGGCGATAACACCAAAATAACGTTCGGCAGTGTTGTTGTTGCCAGAATATCTTTGAATAGTCAGAGCGTGATCAATTAATGAAATTTTTACACAGTAGCTATAAGATGTGTGGTAAATTTTCATAGTTTTTGGAGATGCAGAAGTATCTGAAATAATTCATCTTTACAGATTGTTCTTTGCATGTATAAAAGTGTGGTGGGGGTCTTCGGGGTGTAGCAATCCCACCAAATCTTGCGTTGGCTCCTCCTACATGTCTCAAAGTGTGGTGGTAGCACTACTAGAAAAAAGGCTGTTAGTGGCGCACCTATATTGGCTATTAATGACGCACTATAGGTGCGCCATTACTAGCACGCCATTAGTAACTGTTAGTAATGACGCACATTTGGTGCGCCATTACTATTACAGATAGTAATGGCGCACCTATAGTGCGCCATTACTATCACAGATAGTAATGGCGCACCTATAGTGCGCCATTACTATGCCTAGAAGTGCGCCATTACTATCTGACTTAGTAATGGCGCACCACATAGAAGTGCGCCATTACTAACAATTTTTTTTCAAAAAAAAATTCAGAAATTTTTTTTTTCAAATTTTTTTTTCAAATTTTTTTGTTTTTTTCTTAATCTCGGGTCACTATGGCTTAATCTCGGGTCAATATGCTTAATCTTAAGTCAAATCGCACTCCGTGGTCAAACTTCCCGGAAGGTCACCCATCCTCACACTACTCCAGCCCCAGCACGCTTAAATTCTCAGTTCTATCCAACCCCAGCACCAGCTCACTTAACAGGCACTTGTTGATATATCTATCATATCAATCCTATTAAATCTTGTTGATGTCTAGGACTTTGTTCATGTTATGAGTGTGATGAAATTTTGAAAAAATATTTCAAACTTCCCGGTCATATTACGTATCATATTTTCAACATTTTTGGGGGGGGGGGGGGGGGGGGGGGGGGGGGGGGGGGGGGGGGGGAATTCCAGAGAGATTTTGCAGATAAAGTCGAAATTCATATTTGTAAATTTTCCCAACAACTAGACCACATATCACATGGGAAACTTATTTTCTTTTGTTTTTTTGACATTTTCATCATTTTCTTTTATTTTTTTAAACTGAAAAGACGATCCACAAGGGGGGAGGGGTGCATTTGGTGATGGCGCACCTTCACAAAGTGCGCCATTACTATGTGTATGACTTGGTCAAACCTTGGTCAAAGTTAGTAATGGCGCACTTTGTATAGGTGCGCCATTACTAAGTTTGACATAGTAATGGCGCACCTATGCAAAGTGCGCCATTACTAAGTTTGACCAAGGTTTGACCTAGTCATACACATAGTTATGGCGCACTTTGTAAAATGTGCGCCATTACTATGTCAACTTAGTAATGGCGCACCTATACCAAGTGCGCCATTACTATGTGTATGACTGGGTTAAACCTTGGTCAAACTTAGTAATGGCACACTTTTCACCTGGTGCGCCATTACTATTTTGGTTACTAATGGCGCACCTACACATGGTGCGCCATTACTATTTAGTAATGGCGCACCACATGTATAGTGCGCCATTAGTGTCCATATTGGCTATAGCTGTTTTTCTAGTAGTGTAGGTGTAAACACCCAATACGCAGCTCTGGAGTGTGACCCCTTCACGGATGGCACTACCGCTTGCACTTAAAGGGGGAAACTGCGACGGAGGGTCAACCCGGAGGGAATCTTGTGATAGGTTGGGGCCAAACTTTGTTTTTAATGTTCCTATGGGCTGACCTAGAACAATCAGGTGGAAAAGTCCATTGGTCAAAGGCTGTCCAGTGAAAGTCAAAGGGGGTAGCTTTCATGGTCAACGGGGCTAGGGTTAGGTCGCTCGGTGGCCTTCGGGGGGTAGGAATGCCACCAAAAATTGCATTGGGTCCTCATAGATGTCTTAAAGTAGGGTGGTAGGTTCAAACACCCCGCACAAAGCTCCCGGAGTGTGACCCGCTTCATGGACGGCACTACCGCCAGCACTTAGAGGTGGAAATTGCCACGTCGGGTCAACCCGAAGGGAATCTTGTGGTGGGTTGGACCCAAACATTGTTTTGAAATGTTCCCATGTTCTAACCTATCGCAACTAGGTAGAAAAGTCCATTGGTCAAAGGTCATCTGGTGAAAGTCAAAGGGGGTAACTTTCTGGGTCAACCGGGCTAGGGTTAGGCTGCTCTGGGGTCTTCGGGGGGTAGTAATGCCACCAAAACTTGCATTGGGTCCTCATACATGTCTAAAAGTGTGGAGGGATGTTCAAACACCCAATACTCAGCTCTGGAGTGTGAACGTCATGGGGTTGTCACGGCAAGTGTCCTCATATATAGGAGAACTTAGTAGTGAGGCCATAGCAATGAGGTGAAGCATTGGATGGGGTTTATCAGGAACAAGAAACACGAGTTTACCCAGGTTCGGCCCCTCTTGATAGAGGTAAAAGTCTACTCCTGCTAGATTGCTATTGATGATGATAATCTCGATTACATGGGTGCTGTTTCACTACCTATGTCTTGAGAGCTTATAAACTTGTGTCATTTTTCTTGTCCCCTTGGACGACCTAGGAACCCCCTTTATATAATAGCTGGGTTCCTGGGGTTACAATAGATTCTGGGTTCTACCCGTAGTCGGAGTCCTACTCTAAGTCCTCTAGGTCCTCTGTGTCTTCCAAGTTGGGGGTCTCCATCCTGTATTTGGGCTCCTTCTTGAAGGAACGTCGCCTAGGTCCAGGTCCTGTAGCCGACCGAATCATGTAGCAGGACGGGTCCTGTCCTGTAGCAGGCAGGGTCCTGTCTCCACACCGGGTCCTGTCCTGTAGTAGGCCGGGTCCTGTCTCCCTAGCCGGGTTCTGTCTCCTGACCAGGTCCTTCACGCACATGTTGGCTCCTCTTCGTCTTGTTGGCCTACCAGGTTGGGTATTCCCTAGTCAGTAGCCCCCGAATTTAGCTTGGGCGCAATCTTGGTGTGGGCTTCATTTTTCTCTGCTTGTTTTTGTCAATGTGAGATTAAGTGGAAGAAAATGCCAGGTGTGCGTCCATGATAAATTCCAGAAATAAATATTAAATGGTTATGTGTTCAAACCAAGCCAATGAGTCCTTGCGATGAGTCACCCAATTTTCTGCGAGCTTGTTTATACTACCTTCGCCTGTTGGACTGACTCCCTTTAAGTGACTCGATGGAGTTCATGATAATACTGAGTTCAATTCCCTCAGGAGCATATAGGCTCTAGCTTGCATTTATTTCCTGCCAGCTCGATCATGCGAACTTCCTTTCTACACAGGAATAAGTAACTCATTTTTTATAGAGTCATTGAAGCACCTCGTGGCTGGATCAATGAACGGGACAAGTGGCGAATTCGTGTTGCGTTGTTCCATCTTCTCTACACAAATCATGGCTGGATGAATGAACGGAACAAGTGCCCACTCCTCCTGAACAAGATACGATCGCAATTCCTTCTGGGACTTCAAAAGACGATGCTACTCTCAAAGGATCCCACAAGTCTTTCTGAATTTTCTTTAACTCCAATAGCATATATAGGGGGGGGGGGGGGGGGGGGGGGGGGGGGGGGGGGGGGGGGGGGGGGGGGGGGGGGGGGGGGGGGGGGGGGGGGGGGGGGGGGGGGGGGGGGGGGGGGGGGGGGGGGGGGGGGGGGGGGGGGGGGGGGGGGGGGGGGGGGGGGGGGGGGGGGGGGGGGGGGGGGGGGGGGGGGGGGGGGGGGGGGGGGGGGGGGGGGGGGGGGGGGGGGGGGGGGGGGGGGGGGGGGGGGGGGGGGGGGGGGGGGGGGGGGGGGGGGGGGGGGGGGGGGGGGGGGGGGGGGGGGGGGGGGGGGGGGGGGGGGGGGGGGGGGGGGGGGGGGGGGGGGGGGGGGGGGGGGGGGGGGGGGGGGGGGGGGGGGGGGGGGGGGGGGGGGGGGGGGGGGGGGGGGGGGGGGGGGGGGGGGGGGGGGGGGGGGGGGGGGGGGGGGGGGGGGGGGGGGGGGGGGGGGGGGGGGGGGGGGGGGGGGGGGGGGGGGGGGGGGGGGGGGGGGGGGGGGGGGGGGGGGGGGGGGGGGGGGGGGGGGGGGGGGGGGGGGGGGGGGGGGGGGGGGGGGGGGGGGGGGGGGGGGGGGGGGGGGGGGGGGGGGGGGGGGGGGGGGGGGGGGGGGGGGGGGGGGGGGGGGGGGGGGGGGGGGGGGGGGGGGGGGGGGGGGGGGGGGGGGGGGGGGGGGGGGGGGGGGGGGGGGGGGGGGGGGGGGGGGGGGGGGGGGGGGGGGGGGGGGGGGGGGGGGGGGGGGGGGGGGGGGGGGGGGGGGGGGGGGGGGGGGGGGGGGGGGGGGGGGGGGGGGGGGGGGGGGGGGGGGGGGGGGGGGGGGGGGGGGGGGGGGGGGGGGGGGGGGGGGGGGGGGGGGGGGGGGGGGGGGGGGGGGGGGGGGGGGGGGGGGGGGGGGGGGGGGGGGGGGGGGGGGGGGGGGGGGGGGGGGGGGGGGGGGGGGGGGGGGGGGGGGGGGGGGGGGGGGGGGGGGGGGGGGGGGGGGGGGGGGGGGGGGGGGGGGGGGGGGGGGGGGGGGGGGGGGGGGGGGGGGGGGGGGGGGGGGGGGGGGGGGGGGGGGGGGGGGGGGGGGGGGGGGGGGGGGGGGGGGGGGGGGGGGGGGGGGGGGGGGGGGGGGGGGGGGGGGGGGGGGGGGGGGGGGGGGGGGGGGGGGGGGGGGGGGGGGGGGGGGGGGGGGGGGGGGGGGGGGGGGGGGGGGGGGGGGGGGGGGGGGGGGGGGGGGGGGGGGGGGGGGGGGGGGGGGGGGGGGGGGGGGGGGGGGGGGGGGGGGGGGGGGGGGGGGGGGGGGGGGGGGGGGGGGGGGGGGGGGGGGGGGGGGGGGGGGGGGGGGGGGGGGGGGGGGGGGGGGGGGGGGGGGGGGGGGGGGGGGGGGGGGGGGGGGGGGGGGGGGGGGGGGGGGGGGGGGGGGGGGGGGGGGGGGGGGGGGGGGGGGGGGGGGGGGGGGGGGGGGGGGGGGGGGGGGGGGGGGGGGGGGGGGAAGAAATAAAAAACCGGATGGCTGCCTCGTTACGTGACCACGCATGCAGTCAAAGCAGCTCACGTGAAAGCCAAAGAAAAAAAAAAGAAAGAAAGGCAATTCAAGTTGCTAGTTTGCTGTTGCATGGCCTTCACGTGAAAAAAAATTCAATTAAAGCTGCTTCCTTGATGATTAGCTCGTACGTACATGACGGTCCGATTGAGAATATACACACAGCGATTTGTGCGACTACAACTTCAAAACGGCCGGCTTTGATCAACATCGCAACCTTCTCCGACTGCGGTCAAAGCTGGCTTGTACCGTGCTGCCTCCGGTTCGGCGGTCTCAGTCATCTTCAAAATTTTGGCTCCCACCGCCGGCTCGAGCCGTTAGCTGGGTTATAGACTTGCGACTCCTACGATCGTCTACAACCTCGCCGTGGTCGACCTCGATGGTCTACGGGTTTGTACTGTGTCATTAACGCCAGGAGTATAAAAACAAGCTAAGTCACTTTTATATTTAAATTCCATATTTGTTTTGTTTCAATCAATTAAACAATTCGGCACTTTGAGTCAATCTCGGGGGCTGCCGTTTCTTCTCAAATAAATAAGGTTACCAAAGAAGACTAGTCGCCATGTTGCACGGTCTAAACATGGGTATCCTGCTCTATTGGCAAAAAATTCAACGTTCATTCTTTACTAAATCAGGTGACTCGCAATTGACCAAGTAGTGTGTATGATATTGTCAATCGACTCTGATGCATCTAAAAGCCTTTGTCGACCCTGAACATATCATACACATGAAAAATGTTCAAGCGAAAGCCTACTGAGTCGAGTCAAACGATTAACAACTTGAACACAAGTTAACACAAACCCGAAATTATAATTTAATCTTGTTTCATACATCACGAAACAGTGTAATGCAAGCACATGTTTTTATTTCAGGTACAAGGAGTCTCAAGCTGACTCCTCGAGTGGACTCAATACTCGGGGGCTACTACACATCCACTAGGATCCAGTAACGGCTTGACAACAACAACTCGGTTCTGAGGCATGGAACTTGGATGCGTTCCAACGGACAAAAGCCGGCACGATTAAACATCGAGTTAGACCGGACGCGGCTCAATTCCAGTCAGAGTTTATGATACGCCCCATGATGGGCCACAAGCCAATCTCCAAGCTGTGAGAAATGGGTATCACCGAGATCATAACCCGGCACCTCAACGCCTATGGTTCGGCAAACTTAAAGTGCCTACGGCTCGACGGTCTCAACGTCAACAACTCGCTAGCCTCGACATTGGTGACCCGGCAGCATCAACGTCCACAACCCGGCAGCCTCTATGTCAGCAACCCGGTAGCCACTATGCGACTCAAAGGCCTTGATGTCTATGACCCGGTGGCCTTGACACTCGTGACCCAGCAATCTCTTCATCCACAGTTCGGCATCCATTACGTTAAAAATCCAACAAAAACTCCGTGTCCCAGGAAGATAACATCATCAACAAATCAAGATCTTCTGCCCGACTCTTCGTGCCACCAGAAAGCTCAGGGGCTACTGTCGTGGATATGGGACACGGGTACCCTCATGGAGGTAGAACGTGACCCAACATGGGGTGGCCCAGTAGGCTGACTCTAACTGTTTGAATAGCACCCGGATTGATATCCGACTTGTAATAGAAGATGAGACTAGTTTGTATCCTACTAGGACTCTACATGTAAGCAGGCCCCTTTCACCTATAAAAGGAGGGGCAAGGCACCCCAAGAGGGCATGCAGAATCTCTACGGCTAGACACAACAAGAGGAGAGTTGTCTCATATGGCGACTCCCTCATGAGCGTACGGAATAAAACCTAGCCACAAACAACACGTAGGGCTTTTACCGGATGATGTTTTCCGGAGCCCGAAGTTGTCTAAATCTTGTCTCTCGTGTACTAATCCCCATAATCATCATCAGATAATACCGTTGATAAACAACATTGATAGTGACCCCCTTCATGGACGGCATTCCCGCCAGCACTTAGAGGGGGAAACTGCCACGTTGGGTTAACCCGGAGGAAGTGGATGTTTTAAAAAACAAAAAGGAAAAGAAATGAAAAAAATAGAAGTGGCTATTTAAAAAAAGAGTTAGAATTTTAAAAGCATTAGAAGAATTGAAAAAAAATAAAAAGTCTAGCTGTCGGCATAGAATGGCTTATCCTTTTGGCCTCGCTCCTCCTCCACTAATTTTCTCCTCCCCAATCTCTCTCTGCCGACCTCTCTCTCGACCTTGTGAGTGCCACCGCTATTCCCACCCCCGCTGCCACCCCCAGTCACCACCGTTGCCGTCATCCACCCCGCCGCCGAAGCCCGCCCCCGCGCCAAGCTCCCCGCCACCGAATCCCGCCGCCGAAGCACACGGCCGCAGCCCATGCTGCCACCCTTGCCCAGCCCCGTGGCCAACACCGGCCAACCCTCCCACCGCCATCGTCCACCCCCGCCGTTGTCCCCGAGCAGCAGGTCCCCCGCACCGGGCAGCCCCTTCCCCGGCCGGCCCCTTCTCCGGCATGGTGAGCCCCCACTGATGATGCCCTGCTGCCTGCCGCTAGCTGCTACTTGCCGCTGATGGCGCTGCTGTTGTTGTTGCTTTGCCGCCACTGCTGATGTTGCTTTGGCAGATAAATGGATAGATATATAGCTAGTTAGATAGATAGATAGATAGGATTTTTTTTTTGACACTTGAGTTGTTACTTCATCGTGATAATCTGATGATGATCTTGCTATGAAAAAAGTGAAAAAAATTGACACTTCAGAAAATTTAGGATTTGAAGTATGATGATGATATTGGTATGGATAATGTGAATTGTCAAATAATTTGACACTGGAGTGGTAACTTGATCATTCTTAATAGTTTCGGGTTCTATGTTTTTTAAACTTGTGTTGCTCTGTTAGTTCCTCACCTGGCATTATTTTCATGTCATTATCATTTTGTCATCAAATATTGCTATATGAGATGTGATGGTCTAAAATTTTCACTCGATGGAATTTACAGGCTTTGTGGTGTTGCATCTCCATGGAGTGATCATCGACGTCGGAGTTGTTGGTCCTCAATCATCCCTCCATAGTTCGACTACTTCCTCTACAGCCGAGGGTGAGTTACCAACATAGCTCCTCCTCCGCTCTTTTTTTCATGTCAGTAGATTACATTTTCATGTCAAGTCGCATAACCTAGGCGTCTCCCGCCCGGAAGGGTTGCATCGATAAATATGCATTCAATTGCATATTTATAATAGTAACTCTTTCGGATTGTCCAGCGTTTTCCAAGGACAGCCTGAGGATGTGTAGATTGGGTATGTTTTCCATGCTCTACCTCATTCGGAGATAGGATTTCAGCGGTGCCTCCCCGTTGTTCTTCGGATGCACATTCTCTCAGCTTTTTGCTGAGACATGTATCAAGGAGAACAGTGGGGAGGTGCTACCGAAATTTTGTCTCAGAACGGGGTAGAGCATGGAGAACATAATCAATCTACACATCGTCGGGTGGAACTAGTTCCCTGTTTACCTATTTGAGATGCAGTTGGATTCACTGTCATTTCTTGTCAACCTAGTAGAAAATAAAAATTTGATGTGATTAATAAATGAGTCCTTACTTTTGTTGTGTGGCTCCCAATAAAGAAGAGGATGGCAGATAAAAAGTGGATGTACAGTGGTTTTACCCATCAGAATCGAGTAACAGAAGAGTGGGTCGAGAAAACCGATGTGTTTTTGAAGGAGATATTCCGTCGTCCAATGAGAATTGTCCCAGAATGCCCCTGTGCAAGATGTGAGAAACATTTGTGTAAAGATAAGCCTGAGATGTCTTTGCACCTTCGCACATATGGATATATGCCAAACTTTAGCATGCCGATAAACTTTGGCGAGCAGGACCGTGCTAGAGCGGAGGTGATGCGACAACACATCGATGGTCATGAGGACGATGGGGTTAGAGACATGCTAGATGATGTCCATGCTACACATGCGCCACATGCGACACCTTCAGAGAAGGAATCGGAGGAACCGAAGGAAACCGCAAAGGCCTTCTTGGAGATCTTGGCCTCGTCAAAGAAACCTCTTTATGAGGGTGCCAAAGTCTCTCAGCAAGATTCCATCTCGCAACTGATCGCAGTCAAGGCTGAGTACGGCTATAGCCGATCTTGGTTTGAAGCATTTCTGGGAGTATGGGCTAACAGCATCCCTGCGGGTCATGAACTACTGAAAAGCATGTATGGTACGAAGAAAATCATGAAGGTGCTCTCTATGGATTATGAGAAAATACATGTTTTTCCAAAGAATTGCCTTTTGTTTAGGCACAAGTATGCGGATGACAAGTACTGTAGCGAGTGCGGTTCCTCTCGATATCTTGAGGTGGACACTGATGATGGTCAGAAGAAGCAGCTAGCCATCCCCGCAAAGGTTCTTCGGTATCTGCATTTCATAGAAAGACTGCAGCACCTTTTCATCACCGAGTAGTCTAGCAAAATGATGAAGTGGCACAAGGAGGGGACAAGGTACCATCCAGATAAAATCATACATCCATCGGAAGGTGAAGCATGGAAGTCATTCGATAGAGAATACCCCGAGGAAGCAGCCAAGGGCTGGGAATGTCAAAATAGATATATCAGGTGATGGGTTCAATCCATATGTATGTCATCTAATCCATACAGCTGCTGGCCCATGTTTGTTATTCTGCTCAATGTCCCTCTCGGCTGTGGCACCCCGATCCGTCTGGAGCAGGGGGCCTTCGCACATCAGCCCAGGATAACACCTGACGCACGACAGGTACATGGTACAGCATTCCAAGCACAAAATATATTTCATGTATTACATCGCTGAGGGATACAATGGATTGCATAGCTCTAAGGCTATCTAAATGTTGGCAGAAGTCTTGGTTAAGCGCCATGTCGTCTCTAGCTGGGCTCCACAACTCACAGGACTGGCATGGTTATAGTCTAGCACGACAAGTCTTCTCCTGCAAACTGGCCATGTGCAAGGCCAGGTGAGTAATTTGAATGTACTCACAAGACAACCAAATACATAGCATCCAAACAAGCGAATGACAAAGCAAGTCCTATGCTCATACATAAATTTATCTCATGGAAAAAGATAAGCATGGCATGATACTAGCGGGTAACATGGATCAAGCAAATCTATACCAAATCATATCACAGCAAATCATAGCATATCATGGAATAACAAGGCATATGATGGCATAGTTGTATCTACAAGACATGCATGATACTATGCTGGAAAGTAAATTACCATTACCTCCCGTGGAGAGTTAAAGTAATATATTGTTTGTTTCGCAGATTCACTGCCACTGCCCCTCTGGGCTAGCTCATGACTCACCGAGATCTCACCTCATGATCATGTCCGAAACACCTCCGTGACTTCTCGCGACTACCTCATAGTCCAAGTCACCACTTACTATATAGCCCATTCTTTAACAAGTTTATTATATTAGATTTATCCTCCATGTTGACAGAGACTGGATCGTGTGACCTAGTACGAACTGTGTCCATAACTAAGGATGCGGCTATCGATAGATTATACACTCTGCAGAGGTTAGTACACAGTACCCACACCACGGAACTCATGGCCTTGTACTCCCATTCGGGTGGACCAATGACGTTCCGACAAAACCAATCTATTTCATGACACTCTCCTGGCCACTCTGACAAACTCCCCTTTGGGCTATGTCATGGGTGACCCCAATGTCAACTCGTGACATCCCCCAACGTCATGGTTGCAGATACGTCTCCAACGTATCTATAATTTATGAAGTATTCATGCCATGTTTATAACAATTCTATATGGTTTTGGTATGATTTGATTAGAACTAACTCGCACTGACGCTGTTTTCAGCAGAACTACCGTGGTGTTGTTTTTGTGCAGAAATGAAAGTTATCCAAATGATCTGAAACTTTTTGGAGATTTTTTATGGAACAAATAAGAAATACTGGAACCAAGACCCACTTGAGGGGAGCCACCCAGTGCCCATGAGGCACCGGGGCATGCCACCCCCCCCCCCCGGGGGGGCAGGCAAGCCCTGGTACCTCGTGGGGCCCACATGGCTCTGTTTCATGTGATTCCAATGCTGAAAAATCATATATATTCAGAAACCCCTGAAAGTTAACCTAGATTTGTTTTTACGCTGCTGCAAGCCTCTGTACCTCCACGATCTCATCTACAGCCCTTTTTCTGCACCCTGCCGGAGGGGGAAAGCATCACCGGAGGCCATCTTTATCATCTCGGTGATTTCCTTGATGAGGAGGGAGTAGTTCACCCTCGGGGCTGAGGGTTTGTACCAGCAGCTATGTGTTTGATCTCTCTCTCTCATGTTCTTGAGATGGCACGATCTTGATGTATCGTGAGCTTTGTTGATATAGATGAATCATATGGAGTTTTCCCCGCTCTATCTTCTTGTGATGAATTGAGTTTTCCCTTTGAAGTTTTCTTATTGGATTGAGTCTTTAAGGATTTGTGAACACTTGATGTATGTCTTGCATATGGATATATGTGGTGAATATGGGATATTCACTTGAGTCACTTGATGTATGTTTTGGTGAACAACTTGCGGGTTCCGTGACCTTGGGGATTTATGCATAAGGGTTGGCACACATTTTCGTCTTGACTTTCTGGTAGAAACTATGGGGCACTCTTTGAAGTTCTTTGTTTTGGTTTGAATAGATGAATCTGAGATTGTGTAATCCATATCGTATAATCAAACCCGTGGGTACTCGTGGTGACATTGGAGTGCCTAGGTGACATTAGGGTTTTGGTTGATGTGTATCTTAAGGTGTTATTCTAGTACAAACTCTAGGGCTGTTCATGACAATTAATGGGGATGGCTCATAAGATTGATTGGGAAGGATAACTTTGAGGTGGTTTTGTACCCTACAACAATATCTTCGTTTGTTCTCCACTATTTGTGACTTTAGAGTGAACTCTTTCTCGCACGTGAGGGATTTACATATGATTCAACTATGTCAACAATGTTGGGAGATTGCACTAGAGAAAGTATGAACCCTAGGCCTTGTTTCTAAGCATTGCAATACCTTTTTATGCCCATTTACTTTTTGCTACCTTGCTGTTTTTATTATTTAAGATTACAAAAACCTATATCTACTATCCATGCTACACAAGTATCACCATCTCTTCGCCGAACTAGTGCACCTATACAATTTACCATTGTATTGGGTGTGTTGGGGACACAAGAGACACTTTGTTATTTGGTTGCAGGGTTGTCTGAGAGAGACCATCTTCATCCTATGCCTCCCATGGATTGATAAACCTTAGGTCATCCACTTGAGGGAAAATTGCTACTGTCCTACAAACCTCTGTGCTTGTAGGCCCAACACGAGTCTACAAGAACAAGTTGTGTAGTAGACATCAAGCTCTTTTCTGGCGCCGTTGCCGGGGAGGTGAGTGCTTGAAGGTATATCTTTAGATCTTGCAATCGAATCTTTTAGTTTCTTGTTTTATCACTAGTTTGGTTTATAAAAGAAAACTACAAAAAAATGGAATTTAGGTTGCCTCATATTATTCGTCTTTATCATGTCTTTCTTGAAAATGATGGATAAAAAAATTGTGCTCAATTGATAAAAGAAGAATTCAATAAAATGTTTGGCATAAAATCTTTGAATGATGAGCTTGATTGCAATGTTGTTAGTATAAATACTATGAATATCCAAAATACTAATGATGATCGCACTAGTCATGACAAAAATGTTTCTTATAAGGATGTCAATTTTTGTGGAGTGAATTGGGAGTGCAAATGCATACCGAAAAGGGAAACTAGATTTTGTAAGAGGCATAAGTATTTAGAAACTAAAGGGTTGCAAGAGAGGCTAGATGATTGTGCTGAAAGATTTAATTTTTCTCGTCATCCTTGTGAACTTTGCAATGAACGTGGTCATTTAAATCTCCAATGCAAATTGTTTCATGATCGAATCATGTCCAAAAATTGTGATAACTTGATTTCCCTTGCGCATCATAATGAACTTAGTCTGCTTCTGGGGTATGAAGAAATGAGACGTATAACTAGGGATATTCCAGAATATAATCTCAAGAGATTTCTTGATTTTGATCTAGAGGAAATTTATATGTATTGTGCAGTAAATTGCATTGAGAATCCTTATATTGCCAATAATTTAAAGACAAGAAAACAAATAGAAGATGAAGAGAATACTAATGAAGGGGAAGGGGTTTTCCAATATCCTCCTATTTTTTCTTATGATGAATTAGTTAACGAGGAGGAGCTTTTTATTCAACCAACCTCTTCAATAAAAGTGCACGGAAAAATTGATTAAACCCACACATGAGGTGGTGAAGAAGAAAAAGAAGGAAAGTAGAGGTAAAACGGTATCTCTCACAAGTAATGTTGCTCCTATTATTGTTGTGCCTCATGAGAGTGAATAAAAAATAATTGTGGAAGATGATATACTTGATGATGATATTGCTTGTTGTATAATGTCCGAAGGAACTATTGAGGATGATTTTATTATGCCTATTACTCATTATGATAGTTATGATTAGGAAAATAATGATACTTCTTATAATCTTGAAAATCTTTATGGCCCCGACTTGGAAGAATATGATAATAATTGTTATACTATTGGTGCTATTCATACTATTGATGATAATAGTTATAATGCTAATGATATGCAAACCAAAAATCTTGGGGATGCTATGTTTGATGAGAATGACATGTTTGAGAATTTACTTGCTGCAATTAATGTTTGTCCCAAGCTTGGGGATGCTATGCTTAATGAAGATGATCTTTTTAGTCCCCCTACTTTGAATGATCAAATTTGTTATGATGACTGCATGCCTCCTACTTATGATTATTATTGTGATGATACTTATGTTATAAAAAGTAGTGATGATTATATTTAAAAAACTTGTCATAATTATGATTACCCTTTTTCTGAACATTACTCTTTTAATGTGGAAACAATTTATAGTATTCGAGTTTCATGTGATACTCCCACTTTTATGAATGAGAAGAAATTTGCTTATGTGGAGAGTAATAAAAATTCTATGCTTATGTATCATGACAAGAATGATTTGTATGATGGAGATATTGATGAATCCATTCATGATGCTACTGAAAATTATTATGAGAGAGGAACTTATGATTCATGATGCTCCCGTTATGTTCCAATTCTTTACTTCTATGTGAGCATCATTGAAATCATCATGTCTAGCAAAAAGGCATTAAAGAAAAGTTCTTGTTGGGAGGCAACCCAATATGTATCCTTCCTGTTTTAGGGTGTTCACATGAGTAAGATACTGTAGTAATCATGTTTTATATGTTTTCTTTCAATAAAGTGCTAAGTAAAACCTTTGGGATAGTGTGGATACTTGTTGATTCAATTCTGTGCAAAAATAGAAACTTTTGCCTCCAGTGTTTAATTTACCAAATTTTACTGGTGTGTCAAAAAAATATGAAATTTTTACACAGTATTGATATGCAAATTTTTTACGTTGTCCTAATTTTTAAGAATTTTTAGAGTTCCAGAAGTATGGTAGTTGCACAGATCATTACAGACTGTTCTGTTTTTGACAGATTCTGTTTTTGATGCATAGTTTGCTTGTTTTAATGTTTCCATAGCTTATATTATGAGATATAAATTGTGAAAATGATAGAATACAATAGGGATTATATGGGAACAATTGTGAATCTTGTCTTGGACAGTACCTAAGTGATGGTTTATTTTTTATCATACTAACCTATCTGATGAAGTTCCGTTAAGTTTTGTGTGATTGAAGTTTTCAAGTTTTGGGTGAGATATCGATATGAGGAGAATAAGGAGTGGCAAGACCCTAATCTTGGGGATGCCCAAGGCACCCCAAGGTAATATTCAATGAAGACCCAAGCAACTAAACTTGGGGATGCCCCGGAAGGCATCCACTCTTTCGTCTTCAACATTATCGGTAACCTCACTTGGAGCTATATTTTTATTCGTCACATAATATGAGTTTTGTTTGGAGCATCATTTTATTTTGTTTAGATTTACTTGCTGTTATGAATAATCATATTTTGTATCTTTTAGTTCAATAAAATGCCAATTATAGCCTTTACCATGCTCAGCTTGTAAGTTCATGTGTTGCTGTTTGAAAACAGAAAGTTTTCTGTTAAGTCCAGAATATTCCTGAATAGTCAGAAGATGATAAAAATCTGAAATTTTTACACAATAAGCATGCATGAGTTCTCTGTCACGTGGTAATTTTCAGAATTTTTAGAGTTAGGAAAGTATGGATTCTTATTAGACATGGAGTATTTGATCCCGAGCTCATATGCTCCCGCATGAACAGTAAAATCTAAAAAAATAGAAAAAAATCAAAAAAATCTGAATTTTTTTTGGGATGAACATTGATAATTTTTCTAACTACGTGCAAAATTTCAGGTTGAAATGACATTTGTGGAGGCCTCGGCAAAAAAAACAAAATCATGCTCCAAAAAAACTATTTTTGGAAGCATTTTGGAGCATCAATGTTGTTTTTTTTGTCGAGACCTGCATGAATGTCATTTCGTCATGAAATTTTGCACGCATGTAGAAAAAACATCAAAGTTTTTTGCCAAAAAATTTCAGATTTTTTTGAATTTTTTTACTATTTTTTCGGATTTTACTGTTCATCCGGGATCACTGGAGCTCGGGATCACATTAGAGTTTTCGATTCTTATTCCTCTTTTACAGACAGTTCTATTTTGGCAGATTGCTATTATAATTGCATTGTTTGCATATGTTTGCATGTTTACTGTTTCTATTTGTGGATAGAAGTATTAAATATGAAGAGGCATTTAGTATGCAATGTTTAATTATAATTTTTGTGATTTGTTACTGTAGAGAATGTTAAGATTTTGAGTTGATTTATACTAACTTATCTCACGAGTTCTTGTTGAGTTTTGTGTGGATGAAGTTTTTAAGATTTATAGAAACCATGATATGAGAAGAATTAAGGAGACACAAATGCTCAAGCTTGGGGATGCCCAAGGCATCCCAATATAATATTTCAAGAAGTCTCAAGCATCTAAGCTTGGGGATGCCCAAGGCAACCCACCTTTCTTCTCCAACAACTATCGGTCAGTTTTCATTGAGCCTAAGTTTTTGCTTCTTCACATGATGTGTGCTATTCTTGGAATGCCATTTTATTTTGTTTTCTTTGCTGTTTGAATAAAGTAATTAAGATCTAAATTTTTTAAATGAGAGAGAGTCCTCAAATAGCTACCTATTTACTTAACTACTCATTTGATCTTCACTTATATCTTTTTGGAGTAGTTTGTCATTTACTCTCGTGCTTCACTTATATCCTATGAGTAAAATGTGAAAGAATTGAATATCATAAAGTTGAAATTATATATGCTTCATATGCTTGCCACATGGGGAGTAGTGACTTCACATACAAGAAGTATAAGTGGTAAAATTTATTCAAAGTTAACAAGCATAGTATTGGTCAATGATGCAATTCATGAAAGAATTAATAAGGGAAGAGAAGATTCAAATGCAAATACACTATCTTGGACATCTTTTATGATTGTGAGCCCTCATTAAGTATTTTATGTCAAATTGTTGACGTTGGACAAGGAAGATAACGTAATGAATTATGTTTGCTTATATTTACATAGAAGCTATATTGTCATAAATCCTCTAACATGTGGTGCTTGCTCAATATCTTTGCTAGCCAAAAATCTGCACCAAGTAGAGATACTACTTGTGCATCCAAAACCCTTAAACCCAGTTTCATGTCATGAGAGTCCACTATATCTACCTATGGATTGAATAAGATCCTTCAAGTAAGTTGTCATCGGTGCAAAAAGCAATAAAAATTGCCTCTAAATATGTCTGAACTTTTATTGTAAGGGAAATAAGCGTTGTACGAACTTGTGATGGTAAAGAAATAAAAGCGATGGACTGCATAATAAAGGTTGCTATCACAAGGGGCAATATAACATGACATTCCTTTGCATTAAGGGCTTGTGCATCCAAAAATAATTAGCGCATGACAACCTCTTCTTCCCTCTACGAAGGGCCTATCTTTTACTTTTATGTATTTATTTTTTATGCAAGAGTCAATAGTGTTCTCCTCTATTCCTTCTATTTTTTCTTTTGCAAGCATCATGTGGTGGGGAAAGATCTAGGCATATATATCCAGTTGGATATGAGTGATCATGAGTTATTATTGTTGACATCACCCTTGAGGTGAATAAGGTGGGAGGCAAAACATTAAACCCCTATCTTTCTATGTGTCTGGCTAAAACTTTTTGCTCCATATATATGTCGTGAGTGTTAGCAATCATAGAAGACTAAATGATGGTTGAGTATGTGGACTTGCTAATAAGCTCCTACATCAGACCCTTCTTGAAAATATGATGAATTGCAATTGCATTGTTGACTAAGAACATAGTTTGTTAGTTTTCAAGAAAGTTTATGGCCTATACTTTAAATATGTGAATAGCTTGCTACTTGATCATGAGAAGTTTTATGAGAGGAGCTACTGATTGTGATATATGTTGATGCTAGGAACAGTGATTGAAATTATCATTGATCAAACTTATGCATTATGCTAACATTCACACTTCATAAATTATTTCTTTTATCATTTACCTACTCGAGGACGAGCAGGAATTAAGCTTGGGGATGCTGATACGTCTCCAACGTATCTATAATTTATGAAGTATTCATGCCATGTTTATAACAATTCTATATGGTTTTGGTATGATTAGAAATAACCCAGACTGACGATGTTTTCAGCAGAACTACCGTGGTGTTGTTTTTGTGCAGAAATGAAAGTTCTCCAAATGATCTGAAACTTTTTGGAGATTTTTTATGGAACAAAAAAGAAATACTAAATCCAAGACTCACTGGAGGGGAGCCACCCAGTGCCCACGAGGCACCGGGGCATGCCACCCTCCCAGGTGGCGCGCCCCGGTGCCTCGTGGGGCCCACATGGCTCCATTTTGCATGATTCCAATGCTGAAAAATCATATATATTCATAAACCCCCGAAAGTTAACCTAGATGAGTTTTTACGCTGCCGAAAGCCTCTGTACCTCCATGATCTCATCTACAGCCCTTTTCCGGCACCCTGCCGGAGGGGGGAAAGCATCACCGAAGGCCATCTTCATCATCCCGGCGGTCTCCTTGATGAGGAGGGAGTCGTTCACCCTCGGGGCTGAGGGTTTGTACCAGTAGCTATGTGTTTGATCTCTCTCTCTGGTTCTTGAGATGGCACGATCTTGATGTATCATGAGCTTTGTTGATATAGATGAATCATATGGAGTTTTCCCCTCTCTATCTTCTTGTGATGAATTGAGTTTTCGCTTTGAAGTTTTCTTATCGGATTGAGTCTTTAAGGATTTGAGAACACTTGATGTATGTCTTGCATATGGATATCTGTGGTGACAATGGGATATTCACTTGAGTCACATGATGTATGTTTTGGTGATCAACTTGCGGGTTCCGTGACCTTGGGGATCTATGCATAAGGGTTGGCACATGTTTTCGTCTTGACTTTCTAGTAGAAACTTTGGGGCACTCTTTGAAGTTCTCTGTGTTGGTTTGAATAGATGAGTCTGAGATTGTGTGATGCATATCGTATAATCAAACCCGTGAGTACTCGTATTGACATTGGAGTGCCTAGGTGACATTAGGGTTTTGGTTGATGTGTATCTTAAGGTGTTATTCTAGTACGAACTCTAGGGCTGTTCGTGACAATTAATGGGGATGGCTCATAAGATTGATCGGGAAGGATAACTTTGAGGTGGTTTCATACCCTACAACAATTTCTTCATTTGTTCTCCACTATTTGTTACTTTGGAGTGAACTCTTTGTCGCACGTGAGGGATTTACATATGATTCAACTATGTCAACAATGTTGGGAGATTGCCCTAGTGAAAGTATGAACCCTAGGCCTTGTTTCTAAGCATTGCAATACCATTTTTATGCCTATTTACTTTTTGCTACCTTGCTGTTTTTATTATTTCAGATTACAAAAACCTATATCTACTATCCACACAGATTGATAAACCTGTATCACCATCTCTTCGCCGAACTAGTGCACCTATACAATTTACCATTGTATTGGGTGTGTTGGGGACACAAGAGACTCTTTGTTATTTGGTTGCAGGGTTGTTTGAGAGAGACCATCTTCATCCTATTCCTCCCACAGATTGATAAACCTTAGGTCATCCACTTGAGGGAAAATTGCTACTGTCCTACAAACCTCTGCGCTTGGAGGCCCAACACGAGTCTACAAGAACAAGTTGTGTAGTAGACATCAGCTGCCGCCATCGTGGCCAAACAAAACTGTCCCAGATGGGGACCTGAGCTCAATTCCAAAACCGAGTACACAAGGTCATGGCCACCCACCGGGCTAGGGTAGCACGCGCACATAACCTTCCCTGGTTGGAGGTACCAGCGAGAGGCATGACAATAGACCGAATTAGGGCCTCCCCATCCAGGCAAGTGTGGCTGCACTGGTGAGCTCGATTCGGTGGCACTACTACACGACCCAGCCGATTGAGGTGGTTGATGTTATTAACACATGTTCTTGTCATCTCCATCATTTAATCACATCATCGAGATCATGAGCATGATTGTCATGAATACCGTAATGAACATATTTACTAAACTTCTTAAATGAATAGCACATATGACATATGAAGCATGGCAATAGCATAATACCGATATAATATGACAGGATCCCAATAGCATAGACAAACATGGTATGAGATGTTGGCACATCATTAACATGAGTTTATTAATAAAAAATTTATTGCTAATGTGGCAACAAATAGTATGAAGTCTGGTTATCGCATGACATGGCAGGCAATACATATACCACAGTTGCAGACAGAAACATCATATGAATATACTGCAGCTACACACACACGGGGTTCAAGCAAAGTCAACATGCAAGTCCGGTGCTCATGATAAGAGGTTGGCTTGCATTGGGGTGGACAAATATACCAGGTGAAAGTGCGACGATCCACTGGAAATGAGTCATCAGAACCGGTACTCTCGGGAGAGGCTTGGATTCGAGGAAGGCCAAAGATGGTATTTTCAATATGTGACAACATTATGAAAATGGCACCATCAGAACGGGCTCGACGAACTAAGAACGTGGGCTTTGGAATTACCTCAATCGGAGTTACGGACGCGAAAATATGACCATTCATTCGTTAGGCATAAAACAGACACAAAACTGTCTATTTCTGCCCTTAACGGGCGAATGTTCACAAAATAACGGTTTCGGCAGCGGCTGGGCTGAAAACGTATTTTGCAGAATGCGCTTTCAAAACAGAGAAAGCGCCTTCCTACGTGAGGCCGCGGTAGAGTGCGCCTTCGCAAGGGGAAAGCGCATTTCCGAGAATGCATCTCCACTTACTCCTGTCAACGGGCCCGCCATGTCAGCGCCAGTGAGTTTGACGTGCGGGACCCAATTTGACTTCTCTCTCCTCCTCCCTGGCCTTCTTCTCCGCCGCGACAGGAACGCATGAGCGGGCCGGCCCCCCGCCTAGCCGACGCCCTGCTGCTCCCCAGGGCCGTCCGTCGTGCACGGAGGATTTGCCGCTCCCTGCCGCGCTCGGGGATGGCCGCGGTGCTGCTCGAGGTGGCCTGTAGCGCAAGGGACATGGGAGAGGTCGTGGCGCCCGAAGGCTGCGAAGATGAGGGCCGCGTCAGCGGGGTACCTTCGCCAGAGAGGAGGGCGGCTGCGACTCCCAGGCTTCAAGAGAAGGCTAGGGAGCAGAGGAGCTGGAGGGGGAAGGGCCACGGGCCAGAATGGCCGAGGGGATTGGCCGCGGCTGTCTCGGCCATTGGAGGAGAAAGGGAGCTTCGTGGCTCGGGGAGGGCTGAGGTGGCGAGGAGGAGTTCGAGAGCACGCCTAAAAAGGCCACGGAGAAGACTTGGGAAGGGAGGGACATGGTGGCACTCCAATGATGGATGCGGTGCCCGCACATGTGGCCAGGAGCTATGGGATGAGGAGGGCAGGGGCACAGGTGACGCGGGCGAGGTCGTGGCATGCTGTGGCGTGCTGGGCGACCTTCTGGACCTCCCAATGGATCCAGATGCACAGGGCCCGCGGTGTGCAGGCAATGCACGCGCTCTCTGCGTGGTCACCGCATGCCCATAGTGTTCCCACACGCACTGGACAGCCCAGGTGTGTCTGGCGAGTAGATCACTCCACCTGTAGATGTTGAGTACAAAGAGACAACATCTAGGGCCCTCGATGTGACTGCACGGTGCAAAATACTTAATCAGGATCAAGGTGTTTGATGGGAAGATAAGGCAGTGCATAGTTCCATTAGGTCTGGGATTTCGGTGAGGGTTCATCTACTAAGGTGACCACTGTGCCAAAATATCAGCTCAAAAAGATGAGGCTAACTGGTACTTCCTGTACAAAGTGTCCAGCTAGCCAGAAATGGAAAAGAGGGCGATGGGGAAAAATTGCTAGAGGGAAATGGCCCCAATTTTTGTGGAGACTAATTATTTGAGCATATGAAGGCTCTATAAAAATTTCATACCATTTGGGTAAATAAAAATGTTACTTCCTTCACAATGCCGGGGGGGGGGGGGGGGGGGGGGGGGGGGGGGGGGGGGGGGGGGGGGGGGGGGGGGGGGGGGGGGGGGGGGGGGGGGGGGGGGGGGGGGGGGGGGGGGGGGGGGGGGGGGGGGGGGGGGGGGGGGGGGGGGGGGGGGGGGGGGGGGGGGGGGGGGGGGGGGGGGGGGGGGGGGGGGGGGGGGGGGGGGGGGGGGGGGGGGGGGGGGGGGGGGGGGGGGGGGGGGGGGGGGGGGGGGGGGGGGGGGGGGGGGGGGGGGGGGGGGGGGGGGGGGGGGGGGGGGGGGGGGGGGGGGGGGGGGGGGGGGGGGGGGGGGGGGGGGGGGGGGGGGGGGGGGGGGGGGGGGGGGGGGGGGGGGGGGGGGGGGGGGGGGGGGGGGGGGGGGGGGGGGGGGGGGGGGGGGGGGGGGGGGGGGGGGGGGGGGGGGGGGGGGGGGGGGGGGGGGGGGGGGGGGGGGGGGGGGGGGGGGGGGGGGGGGGGGGGGGGGGGGGGGGGGGGGGGGGGGGGGGGGGGGGGGGGGGGGGGGGGGGGGGGGGGGGGGGGGGGGGGGGGGGGGGGGGGGGGGGGGGGGGGGGGGGGGGGGGGGGGGGGGGGGGGGGGGGGGGGGGGGGGGGGGGGGGGGGGGGGGGGGGGGGGGGGGGGGGGGGGGGGGGGGGGGGGGGGGGGGGGGGGGGGGGGGGGGGGGGGGGGGGGGGGGGGGGGGGGGGGGGGGGGGGGGGGGGGGGGGGGGGGGGGGGGGGGGGGGGGGGGGGGGGGGGGGGGGGGGGGGGGGGGGGGGGGGGGGGGGGGGGGGGGGGGGGGGGGGGGGGGGGGGGGGGGGGGGGGGGGGGGGGGGGGGGGGGGGGGGGGGGGGGGGGGGGGGGGGGGGGGGGGGGGGGGGGGGGGGGGGGGGGGGGGGGGGGGGGGGGGGGGGGGGGGGGGGGGGGGGGGGGGGGGGGGGGGGGGGGGGGGGGGGGGGGGGGGGGGGGGGGGGGGGGGGGGGGGGGGGGGGGGGGGGGGGGGGGGGGGGGGGGGGGGGGGGGGGGGGGGGGGGGGGGGGGGGGGGGGGGGGGGGGGGGGGGGGGGGGGGGGGGGGGGGGGGGGGGGGGGGGGGGGGGGGGGGGGGGGGGGGGGGGGGGGGGGGGGGGGGGGGGGGGGGGGGGGGGGGGGGGGGGGGGGGGGGGGGGGGGGGGGGGGGGGGGGGGGGGGGGGGGGGGGGGGGGGGGGGGGGGGGGGGGGGGGGGGGGGGGGGGGGGGGGGGGGGGGGGGGGGGGGGGGGGGGGGGGGGGGGGGGGGGGGGGGGGGGGGGGGGGGGGGGGGGGGGGGGGGGGGGGGGGGGGGGGGGGGGGGGGGGGGGGGGGGGGGGGGGGGGGGGGGGGGGGGGGGGGGGGGGGGGGGGGGGGGGGGGGGGGGGGGGGGGGGGGGGGGGGGGGGGGGGGGGGGGGGGGGGGGGGGGGGGGGGGGGGGGGGGGGGGGGGGGGGGGGGGGGGGGGGGGGGGGGGGGGGGGGGGGGGGGGGGGGGGGGGGGGGGGGGGGGGGGGGGGGGGGGGGGGGGGGGGGGGGGGGGGGGGGGGACGGTGACGCCGTTGGTTCTGGGGAATCGCGTGATGCAGAAGGTGTGGCTTCGCCAGCACTGGGACCATGCTGCTGGTTCCACGAAAGAAAACTTCGCGGATAGCTCCACGAAGAGTAGGCATCGAAGTAGAGTCGGGGTTGAATCTGTTCTGGGGTAGTTATACTGGTTTTTAGTGAAATAAAGCTGGCAGTGTTCCTCCGGAAATGCAAACGAGAGCTCTGGAAAAATTTGGGGCGAGGAAGAGCCAGGAGAAACTACCTCTTGGAGGCTCTGGATCTGGAGATCTTGCACACTAATTATGCACAAAAAATGGTAGGAAAGCGACTTTGCATCCCCTCAGGTACCGCTCAGTCGTACTAAGGGTGAACCATGTATGCATGCATTATGCAGTACATTCTAAAACAGTACATATGCAAAATGCAAAATACATGCAAACAAAAACACATTAAACAAATTGCACTAAGGTGTTTTAATGCCAGTGGGTATATGTATTCCTAGCATACATATACCTACACCAGCTCGCATTTATTATGGACTCGAGACAAGTCCAAAGTTGTAGTTGTATGTGTTCTACCAAATAAAATCTTATTAGAAGTTCACTGCCAACTCTGTCAAATATTTCTACTTAATAGAGAGGCAGACAAACCACAAAGCAAAGGAGCATACATTACCACAGCACACAGGATACAAGCAGTACAAAGATACAACAAAGCACAACCCTACTATGCATTGAAAAGCAACAACTCACTCCGGGATACAGGGTTCTATCCTCCTAATGAGGATGAACAGACGGACTAGGCATACTCGTAGCATCGCCTGACTACACGATTGGGGTCACATAGATCTAGTCTTGCTGTGGCACACCTGGCAGATGCAAGCTAAGCTAATATCCATCCTCATCGTCGAGCACCTCAATCGGTTGGGGCTCAACCACTGGGGTTGCGGATGAAGCGGGCATGAACTTGCGGAGATGACAAACCACCCTATCGATGGAGCGGAGGTTGGCGGTACCTAGCTTCAACCAAGGCACGGGCTGAGAAGAGAGCACTGGGCCAGATGGCATGGGGTCTGCGATCTGGGATGCAGCTTGACGGGCGTCGCGGTATGCTTCCGTGACAACCCAGGTAGCATCTCAGTTGATAGCTTTGAACTCTCCTAGAATGCTACCAATCATTATTCCCTGGGTAGTGATGAACTGAACTAGGCGAGCTATCGCTGGGTCATCATCTTGGAAAGCGTTGGAGAACTCCCTTCTGGTACTTGACACAGAGGGAAAATAACAGAAATCCCGCATCTCCGCTACACGTGGAAACTGAGATGGGAGGCGTGCGATAGCCTCTGCAGCGGCTGTCTGGATAGCCAACACCAGAGTGGGCATGGGGTCTGCGCAGAAAAATCAAGGGCTTCCCATCCTCTGCTAGACCTAGGTAGATCTGCACCATTGCCTGGTACCAATGAAGATTGGGAATGGGTTCCGATTGGAACACCAGGTACTCGGGACCGGTACTGCAATCAAGGGCTTGGGTGAGCATATCTAAAAGTAGAGGCAGAAAGACAACATGGTTGGCTGCGGAAGTGCGGCTATGAAAAGTGGCTTCCCTAGGAAGACTAGCCATGGCTTTCGATCTGGGGCTACTAGCTAGGGTTCTTGCAGGGATATGACTTACTGAGCTGGGGTCGCAGCTAGCAAGTGGGGGTTTTGTAGGAAACTAGGCGGGGACACACCATTATGGCGTGAATCCTTCCCTACAGGAGAAAGGATATGCTGATACTAATGACAAAAATATAGGGTCACTGTCCAACCCCAGAAAACTGGGTGGGAGGGGGCAACTGGGCAGGGGCGCGTCCGTTCCAACTGTGCCACCTGTTGTTCAATAGTGGCCTTATCGGACGCTAGGGTTGGTTCAAACCTATTGGGATTATTACGGGTTGATGACAGCGGTGATTATACGCTAGGGTATCCTATCGCCAGCCTGGCCCTGATACCATCTCCTGTGGCACCCCGATCCGTCTGGAGCAGGGGGCCTTCGCACGTCAGCCCAGGATAACACCTGATGCATGACAGGTACATGGCACATCATTCCTAGCACAAAATATATTTCATTTACATGAAATAGAGTATTATATCACTGAGGGATACAATGGATTGCATAGCTCTAATTCTATCTAAATGGCGGCGGAAGTCTTGGTTAATCGGCATGTCATCTCTGGCTGGGCTCCAGAACTCATAGGACTAGCATGGTTACGGTCTAGCATGACAAGTCTTCTCCTGCAATCTGGCCACGTGCAAGGCCAGGTGAGTAATTTGAATGTACTCGCAAATACATAGCATCCAAACAAGCAGATGACAAAGCAAGTCCTATGCTCATACACAAATTTATCTCATGGCAAAAGATAAGCATGGCAAATCTATACCAAATCATATCACAGCAGATCATAGCATATCATGGCATATCATGGAATAATAAGGCATATCATGGCATAGTTGTATCTATAAGACATGCGTGACACTATGCTGCAAAGTAAATTACCATTACCTCACGTGGAGAGTTAAAATAATATGTTGTTCGTTTACCAGATTCACTGCCCCTGCCCCTCTGGACTAGCTCATGACTCACCGAGATCTCACCTCATGATCATGTCCGAAACACCTCCATGACTTCTAGCAACTACCTCATAGTCCAAGTCACCGCTTACTTTATAGCACATTCTTTAACAAGTTTATTATATCAGGTTTATCCTCCATGTCGACAGAGACCAAATAGTCTGACCTAGTACAAATTGTGTCCATAGCCAAGGATGCGGCTATCGATAGATTATACACTCTACAGAGGTTAGTACACTGTACCCACACCACGGAACTCATGGTCTCGTACTCCCATTTGGGTGGACCAACAATGTTCCGACAAAAAATTAGAACTCTCATTCTTGTACTCCCACCTCGTGGCTGCCACCATTGTGGCCAAACAAAACTGTCCCAAACGGGGACCTGATCTCAATACCAAAACCGGATACACAAGGTCATGGCCGCCCACCGGGCCAGGGTAGCACGCGCACATAACCTTCCCTGGTTGGAGGTACCGACGAGAGGCATGATAGTAGACCGAATTAGGGCCTCCCCATCCAGGCAAGTTTGGCTGCACTGGTGAGCTCGATTCGGTGGCACTATGACACGATCCAGCCGATGGAGGTGGTTGATGTTATTAACACATGTTCTTGTCATCTCCTTCATTTAATCACATCATCGAGATCATGAGCATGATTGTCATGAATACCTTAATGAACATATTTACTAAACTTCCTAAATAAATAGCACATATGACATATGAAGCATGGCAATAGCATAATACATATATAGTATGACAGGATCCCAATAGCATAGACAAACATGGTATGAGATGTAGGCACAACATTAACATGAGTTTATCAATAAAAACATTATTGCTAACATGGCAACAGATAGAATGATGTCTGGTTATCGCATGACATGGCAGGCAATACATATACCACAGTTGTACACAAAAACATCATATGAATATACTGCAACTACACATCAACGAGGCTCAAGCAAAGTCAACATGCAAGTCTGGTGCTCTTGATAAGAGGCTAGCCTGCCTTGGGGTGGATGAATACACTGGGTGAAAGTGCGACGATCCACTGGAAATGAGTAATCGAAACCGGTACTCTCGGGAGAGGCCTGGATTCGAGGAAGGGCAAAGATGTTATTTTCAATATGTGACAACATTATGAAAATGGCACCATCGGAACGGGCTCGATGAACTGAGAACGTGGGCTTTGGAATTACCTCAATCAGAGTTACGGTCGTAAAAATATGACCGTTCGTTCGTTAGGCATAAAACAGACAGAAAACTATCCGTTTCTGCCCTTCACGGGCGAATGTTCACAAAATAACGGTTTCGGCGGTGGCTAGGATGAAAACGTATTTTGCAGAATCCACTTTCGGAGAGCGTATTTCTGAGAATGCATCTCCACTTACCCCAGTCAATGGGCTCACCAGGTCAGCGCCAGTGAGTATGACGTGCGGGACGAACTTTGAATTCTCTCTCCTCCTCTCCGGCCTTCTTCTCCGCCGTGACAGGAAAGCATGAGTGGGCCGGCCACTGGCCTAGCCGACGCCCTGCTGCACCTCGGGGCCGGCCATCACGGGCGAAAGATTCGCCGCTCCCTCCCGCACCCGGGCATGGCCGTGGTGCTGCTCGTGGTATCCCGTAGCGCCAGGGCCATGGGGAGGCCGTGGCACCCAAAGGCTGTGAAGATGAGGGCCACGACAGCAGGGTCCCTCCGCTGAAGAGGAGGGCGGCTGCGACTCCCGGGCTCCAAGAGAAGGCTAGGGAGCAGAGGAGAGGGAGGGGTAAGGGCGATGGGCCGGAATGGCCGAGGGGATTGGCGGCGGTCGTCTTGGCCATTGGAGGAGAAAGGGAGTGCCATGGCTTGGGGAGGGATGAGGTGGCAAGGAGGAGTTTGGGAGCACGCCTAAAAAGGCCACGGAGAAGACTCGGGAAGGCAGGGGAGGTGGCACGCGGTGCGATAATGTGGTAGCACTCCGGTGACGGACGCAGTGCCGGCACACGTGGCCAGCAGCTATGGGACGAGGAGGGCATGGGCACAGGCGACTCGGGCGAGGTCGTGGCGCGCTGGGCAACCGTGTGGACCTCCCAATGCGTCCAGATGCACAGGGCACGCGGTGTGCAGGCAACGCACGCGCTCTCCGCGTGGTCACCGCATGCCCACAGTGTTCCCACGTGCACTGGATGGCCCAGGCATGTCAGGCGTGTAGATCACTCAACCAGTAGATGTTGAGTACAAAGAGACAACATCTAGGGCCCTGGATGTGACTGCGCGGTGCAAAAACCTTAATCAAGATCAAGGTGTTTGATGGGAAGATAAGGTAGTGCACAGCTCCATTAGGCCTGGGATTTGGGTGAGGGTGGTCATCTACTAAGGTGACCACCGTGCCAAAATATCAGCTCAAAAAGATGAGGCTAACTGGTACTTCCTGTACAAAGTGTCCAGCTGGACAGAAATGGAAAAGAGGGTGCTGGGGAAAATGGCTAGAGGGAAATGGCCCCAATTTTGGTGGAGATTAATTATTTGAGCATATGAAGGCTCTGTAAAAATTTCATACCATTTGGGTAAAAAAAAGTCTACTTCTTTCACAATGCCTCCCTTTAGACAGAAACTTTGGGAATTTGCTGAGGAAAATTGGCTAGGCAAATAGAGCTGAATTTTGGCATGTGACAATTATTTGGATGTGAAAGAGTGCTCAAAAATTTTGAGGGCAATCAAGAAAATATAAATAGCACTTCCTTCACACTGATGAAATCTGAATAGAAATTTGAGAAAATTATAGGAAAAGATTGGATAGATGAATTGAGCTAATTTTTGGTTTGTAGTAGTAATATACCCATATGCACAACCCTGCAAAATTTCAGCTCAATTGGATCAAGGAATCAAGAACTTCCTTTACACTGCTTTAGACAGGGCAGAAACTTGCATTGGACCATGTGCTCAAATTTTGAATTGCGGAACATGGGGTTTGGATGGAAATGGTGAAGATATATCCAGGAGAAACTCCACAAATTATTTGGGAATTTTCCTGGCTACCAAAATGTTATTTCCTTTGGAAAGTGGCAGAGATTCAATATTGGCCTTGTCAAGGAAAAAGGGAATTTTCCTTATTTAAATTTGGCCAATATTTTTACCAGAGCTTGAGATAGTCATAAAGATCATCTCCACAAATTTTCATGAAATTTAGAGATGTCTAACTATCCTTCTGGATATAATTCCTCAGAAAGGCAGGAAAAGGAATTAATTCCAGATGAAAAATATTGCATATGACTTGGCAATATTTTTCCATATTCAAGGTTTATAAGTGGAGGAAGATCTCTGGGAATTTTTGGAGGATCAGAAGAGCAAGGGAAATGATGGCTCCTTTTAATCACAAAGGCAGGGTTTCTAATTCCAATTATTGGAATTAGGGTTCTGGTGAAGATTGGGGTGATGCAAATGGGGTCTTGACCTGCATCAAAGACATGGGCAAGGTTCTGAAAGGTTGAAAATTGCCTGGATTCACCTGATCATCTAGCAAACTCTAGAGAAAGATTTTGAAAAAGAAAGCTTGGAAAGGAATAACAGCACAAAATTGATAACCCAATTTTTGGGGTGTTACATCGGCGCCCTAATGCAACACAAGACCATGTTCCTGTCACTGATCATTCCAGGGCCTGAATACCCGGGGAAGAATTTGAGTGTGTTTATGAAGCCGCTGGTGGATGATTTGCAACATTCCTGGTACTTCCCGAGGTTGACATACGACCAACATTTGCAGAGAAACGTTTTGATGAAAGTTTGGTTGCAGTATTGCATGCATGACTTTCCCGGCTATGCCCTATTCTGCCGATGGTGTACAAGTGTGAAGATGCCATGCCCAGTGTGCATGCAGGCTCTACATTTCATTTGGCTAAAGATCGGTGGCAAGTATGTTGCCTTTGACCTACATCGGCTGTTCCTCCCTCCAGACCATCCATACAGGGAAGACACAAAGAACTTCATGAAAGGCCGAGTCTTCCATGAAGTAAATGAGATTCCGATGTTTTTGGGTGTAGATGTCCTTACTCAACTAAAAGCTCTCAAGCCTAAAGGCGAAGGCAAAGGCAAAGGCAAAGGCAAAGGCAAAGGCGAAGGCAAAGGCAAAGGCAAAGTTAAAGGATTTGAGGGATATGGTGAGATGCACAACTAGACTCACATTGCTAGCTTCATGAAGCTTCCCTATTTCAAGGACCTCAAACTTCCCTATAACATCGATGTGATGCACACTGAAAAGAATGTCGGAGAGTCCCTTTTTCGCATGATCCTCAACATTCCTGATAAGACAAAGGATAACACAAGATTTGTGATAGATCACGTCTAAACATGCGGCCTCTCACAGGTGGTCGAAAAAGTTGGTTCAAGCTAGATGCTAACTTCGTCCTTAAAAAGCCCAAAAAGATGGAGGTATTGAAGTGGCTCAAACACAACGTGAAGTTCACTGATGGTTATGCATTGAATATAAGTAAGGGAGTCAATCTTTCAATGGGCAAAGTCACCGGGCTCAAGAGTCATGACTATTATGTATGGATTGAGTGGATAATGCCGGTGATGGTTCAAGGCTATGTCCCCGAGCGTGTCTGGCGAGTGCTTGCGGAGATTAGCCATTTCTTCCGCATGCTCTGTGCTAAAGAAATATGTCCCAAGATAATGGAACAATTGCATAAGAAGGTGCCAGAGTTGATATGCAAGCTAGAGATGATCTTTCCGCCAGGCTTCTTTACTCCGATGGCACATCTCATTTTGCACCTCGTGAACGAGGCATTGTTGGGTTGCCCTATGCAGAATCATTGGTAGTACAACCCTGAGAGATAGAACAAGCATCTTCGATACAAATGTGGAAACACAGCTAAGATTGAAGCATCCATAGCTGAGGCAGTTATCCTAGAGGAGGTGTCAGACCTCAGGACAGCGTATTATCTGGACCACAATCCCACTCTGCATAATAAGGTCTCTCGATACAATACAGAAGAGCCCAAGTAGAAACCCAAGCTGCTCCTATTCAACGGGCAAGGTGGCAGGGCTGGGGGCTCCAAACCTTATAACATGCCAAACCATGAGTGAGAGGACGTCATGTTCTATGTCTTGCACAACATCAAGGAAGTTGAGGATGTGTGGATGAGGTAATACCGCTGCACCATTCTTTTTGCCAATTCGTCATGTTCCCTTTGTCTTGTTCTAATACCACTTTCCTCCTTTTAGTCAATTCATGCCTAAAGAGTGGACAGGAATGGAGCCTCCTAATGCCATGGAGCTGGATACTCTTCTCCGAAAGGGTGCCCCCGCAAGCAATTTTTTTTGCTTGGTTCATGGAAAAAGTATTTTTTAACATTCCCTGATTACCTAGTTTAACATTTATTAGTTAAAGGAACTAATGCACCCAACAATTTTGATTAAACTTGTAGGGAAAAGATCCGAACACACCTATGGATGATGAATTGGGATGGGTTTTAACAATCGGGTCATGACATGTGAAAAGTATGATGTGAATGGGTATCGCTTTCATATAGAAGAGCACCAGACCAGTCGGCCTGATCCCAAAACTATAAATACTGGAGTGTTCACCAAAGGACAAAATGTAGTTGAGTATTATGGAAGGGTAGGAAAAATATACGAGCTATCATTCAGCCATAGGCGCAAAACCCTAAGTCTCGTTGTGTTCAAATGCTGATGGTTCGACCCAGTTGAGGGGCTGAGACATACGCCTTCCATTGGTTTAGTTGAAGTTAAACCATCAACCGTCTATGCCGGAGCCGATCTCTTTATTGTGGCTAACCAAACCACACAAGTTTATTATTTGCCCTACCCATGCCAGAAAGAGTACCTAAAGGATTGGGAAGTTCTATTCAAGGTATCGCCACATGGTAAGCTAGCTGACCCAAACGATGATGATTACAACAACATAAACCCCATGACATATGAGGGAGTGTTCAATCAAGAGCAACATGATGATGTGAATCCAAACAATGATGATGACGACTTGGGTGATGTTGATGTGGACCCAAACGATGATGATGCACGGAATGATGGTGAGGCAATTGTGAATGCAAAAGACATAGTTATGCTTGAAAAGTCAAATGAAGACGATGACGACAAGGATGAGCCTCCACCTCCGTCAGACAACGTAGATGATATGCGTGATAGTGATGATGAGACCGGTCGAGGAATCGATTACAACACTGATGATTCGTATGGGTTCTAGCAGACATATATTTTATGTTCTTTTTTATTCTTATTTATTTCTAGTATGCTTATGCATTGCATCTTTATTTTTATTATTAATGTGCTTTCTTTCTTCCTTATTAATATTCTTTTATGTCATTTTTGTATTCTTATTTAATTACAGTATTGCATCTTTATTTGTTATCCTTACTAATTGTTTGCTCTCTTCTCAATGCAGGTGATTGAACCATGGGCAAGGCCGACGGCATGGGTTTGCTAGGCAAACTCACCTCTACACTGACTCGAAGTGGAAGAGCCCGTAGTGTCCCCCCTGACTACTTGAGGACGACACCTCACAGGGAGGTCGAGGGGTTGGGGGAAGAGCCCCTAGAGGAGAAGGGCGCGGGGAAGACCCCCAGGAGGAGGACGGGGTTGCGGAGGGCGTGGTGGCCAGAAACTGCACTCCATGGCCAACATAGGGGGCTCATCTTCGAAGCCCTCCTATAGTGAGGTACCCTTTGAGTCCGAGGAGAGGGAGTCCAAGGAGATGGTGACCGAGTAGAGGAAGTTCGAGGATAGGGAGTCCAAGGGGAGGGAGGGCGAGGAGGAGGTTGAGGAGGAGGAGGGCGAGGAGTGATACGTCTCCAACGTATCTATAATTTTTGATTGTTCCATGCTATTATAATATTAATCTTGGATGTTTTTATATACATTTATAGCAATTATATATCATTTTTTGGGACTAACCTATTAACCTAGTGCCCAGTGCAAGTTGCTGTTTTTTGCCTGTTTTTGGTTTTCCAGAATATCAGTACCAAACGAAGTCCAAATGCCATGAAACTTTTTGGAGATTTTTTTCTAGACATAACAAACACTAGAAGCTTCAGGAGTAGACGTGAAGATGAAGCAGTAGCCCACGAGGCACTACGGCGCGCCCTGGTGGCTCGTGGGGCCCACACAGCTCTGTTTGACCTAATTCCTCCACTATAAATTCTCTAAAATCAGGAAACTAACAGAGGAGTCCACTAAAATACATTTTTCGCTGCCACAAGCTTCTGTTCTCGAGAGATCCCATCTAGAGGCCTTTTCCGGTACTCCGCCAGAGGGGGAATTGATCATGGAGGGGCTCTACATCAACCTTGCAGCCCTTTTGATTATGCGTGAGTAGTTTACCATAGACCTTCGGGTCCATAGTTATTAGCTAGATGGCTTCTTCTCTCTTTTTGATCTTCAATACAATGTTCTCCTCGATGTTCTTGGAGTTATATCCGATGTAATCACTTTTTGTGGTGTGTTTGCTGGGATCCGATGAATTGTGAGTTTATGATCAGATTATCCATGAATATTATTTGAGATTTCTCTGAACTCTTTTATGCATGATTATTATAGCTTCGTATTTCTCTCCGGTATATTGATTTGGTTTGGCCAACTAGATTGATTTATCTTGCAATGGGAGAGGTGCTTTGTAATGGGTTCGATCTTGCGGTGATCAATCCCAGAGACAGAAAGGGACATGACACGTATGTATCATTGCTATTAAGGGTAGAAAGATGGGGTTTATTCATGCGTGAGTTTACTTTGTCTACATCATGTCATCTTGCTTAAGGCGTTACTTCATTCTTTATGGACTTAATACACTAGATGCATGCTGGATAGCGGTCGATGTGTGGAGTAATAGTAGTAGATGCAGGCAGGAGTATGTCTACTTGTCTTAGACGTGATGCCTATATACATGATCATTGCCTTGGATATCGTCATGATTATTTGCTTTTGTATCACTTGCCCAACAGTAATTTGTCTACCCACCGTATGATATTTTCATGAGAGAAGCCTCTAGTGAAAACTATGGCCCTAGGGTCTACTTCTATCATATATTAAAATCCTAAAAATAGCTTTCTGCACTTTTACTTTATTTATTTTATTTTATATTTTAGTTCAATCTATCTATCTATCACCATACAATTTAATCTTGCAATTAACCGCCAAGGGATTGACAACCCCTTGTTTGCGTTGGGTGCAAGGATTTGTTGTTTTGTGTGCAGGTACTGTCAACGAGGTGTTGTGTGATTCTCCTACTGGATTGATAACCTTGGTTTCATAACTGAGGGAAATACTTATCTCTACTATACTGCATCTCCCTTCCTCTTCAGGGAATTACCAATGCAGCTCACAAGTAGCAGGAAGAATTGCTGGCGCCGTTGCCAGGGAGATATCATCAACATCTATCAAGTACCTACGCATAAAACTTTCATCTCCTTGCATTTATTTTATTTGCCTTTGCCTCTAGTTTTCATCTCCCCCACTTCTAAAAAGTTTTTATAAAAATACAAAAATATTTTCTATTTGCCTTTTTCCTGTTGGCTCGTTTTACCATTTGGCTAGTTCTTCGCTCGTTACTGCTATCCCTGAAAATGAAATAAAATATGAATGGGTTTGAAACAGTATTTAAAGTTGTGATTTATTTTGTTATACTAACGGATCTCACGAAGGTTTTGTTGAGTTTTGTGTGATTGAAGTTTTCAAGTTTTGGGTGAGATCACGATGGATGAAGGAATAAGGAGTGGCAAAAGCCTAAGCTTGGGGATGCCCAAGGCACCCCAAGGTAATATTAAAGGAAGACTCAAGCGTCTAAGCTTGGGGATGCCTCGGAAGGCATCCCCTCTTTCTTCTACCTACCGTCGGTAATTTTACTTGGAGCTACATTTTTATTCGTCACATGATATGTGTTTTGCTTGGAGTGTCATGTATTATATGAGTCTTTGCTTTGTTTTCTTTTTAGTTTGTCACAATCATCTTTGTTGGACACACCAATTTGAGAGAGCCATATGTTTATCATAATTTGTTAGAATACTCTATGTGCTTCACTTAAATATTTTGAGCTAGGCAGTTGCTCTAGTGCTTCACTTAAATCTTTTTGAGCACGGCGGTGGCTATATTTTGAAGAAATATTTAAACTGTCATGCTTCACTTATATTATTTTGAGAGTTGATAAGACTAAAATTTTGAAGAAATATTTGCACTCTCATGCTTCACTTATATCCTTTTGAGAGCTGATAATAGTAATGGTAATTTGCACAAGATATGAATTTGGTCCCAAAGTGATGAATATTCAAGAGGGATATAATAAAAACTTTCATATAGATCATTGGATATGATAAGCGTGATTCCTTGCAATAGTTTTGCGATATGGAGATGATGATATGTGAGCCATGTTAGTGAGTAATTGTGATTTAGTAAGAATATTAGTGTTAAGGTTTGTGATTCCCTATGCATGCACATTAAGTCAATAGTTATGCAAACAAATTATATCCTACTTATGGTGAATATTCATGTTAGGTATGTTTAATGCATGTTTATGACTATTTTTGCTCTTTGGTTCGTCGCTTCTCAATCTATTTGCTAGCCTTCATTTGTAATAAGCGGGAATAATGCTTGTATATCCAAACTCCTTAAACCAAAATTGTGCCAAATGAGTCCACCATATCTACCTATATGTGGTATTCCAATGCCATTCCAAGTAAATTTGCATGTGCCAACTTTAATTTTTCAAAATAGTTTTACGATTTGTGTGCCCGTACCGCTCATGAAGCGGCAGGGGGTGGCCAATATTTTCCATGCTAAGTGTGTTATTCTCATGATGAGCGTTTATTCACTTATCATTACACGGGAGAGTGCTGGTAATAGGGATGCCTAGTCCCACAATGAATCAAAAATTAAAAACAACAAAATTCCTTGGAAAGTGTTGGTATGGAGGGCACCCGTGGATACGGCTAGCCATGGATTGTGAAAGAATGTTGGAAAGGAAATAAGCTATATTTTCTGTTTGGTAACCACCTATGATGTGTCTAGCATGGAAGATATTGGGAATTCTCGGTCATTTTCGTTGACAGGAAAAGCATGCCTCTCAAAATATTTTTATCTCTCTAATTTGAGCTTTGAGCTCTGGCACATTTGCAAATTTCTGCTTCCCTCTGCGAAGGGCCTATCTATTTTCTTTTATGCAATTTTTATTTTTATTTTGAGTCTCCATGTTGTCTTACAAAGCACCAACTAGAGAGCACTATTGTCATACTTGTGCATTGTGTGTAGCCAATATTGAGTGTGTTTCATGACTGGATCAATGATTGGGCATAATGGGCTAGGGATAACTTTCTTTCGCATTGATATTTTGAAAGACATGGTTGCTTGTTAGTTTTCTTGAGTATTTATATCTTCATGTCAAACTATAGGCTATTGCTTTGAATCATTCAAGTCCAAATGTCCATGCTACAAAGAAAAGAATATATGATGAATATGTGTCGGCGTACGACACATATGGGATGCGAAAGACCCCTTTGCGATTCGGCAGGGAGAGAGGTATGCACAAAGAGCAGAACTAGTGATCAACGCGAGGGGATTTTTACCCAGGTTCGGGCCACTGATCAGCGTAAAACCCTACTCTTGCTTTGTATTTATTATCTGTGTTTACGTCCCAGTTCCAGGAGCGCTTGCAATGAATAGTATGTTTGAGCAGCAGCTACACATGCAGAATGGGCCGAAAGTCTTCTCTAGAGAGTCCGTCCCCTGTAGCTGTAGCCTTGGGCCTCCTTTTATATGCTCAAGGGGTCACCACAGTGGCAAACTGTACACATGCGAGGTGTAAAGTAGCTACAGGGTTATCATACCTAACCACTGACGGTTTAGGACAAACGCATTTAATGCACCATGAGGTGTCCGTTTAGGTGTCCTTACATTCTTGGGGATGGAAAAAGGGGCCATCCCATTAGCACCGCTTAAGCTCTCCTGCACTAGCGCCTTGTCACGCATCCAGAGAAGGGGCCAGAACGCCAGGCTGGCCGCTGCGCAGGAGCGAAGGCACGGTGGCGAAGTCTCCGGGTGCGAATCTTGCCGGGCTTCGCAGGCCATCCCGGCAAGATTTTGCCGGGAGCCAAGCCTTCGGTCTTCAGTTCTTCTTATCTTCTGATCCTCTGATCCTTGGCTTGAATGTCTCTTTGATAATCTAGGATTAATCTTCAGCTGTTCCCCCGGCAAGACTTGCCGCAGGTATGGCTACAACTGTCCGTGCACAAGTAAGGGGTACTAAAGGCCCAATATTTAGTACACCGACAGGAGCCCCCAGGCCTAGGCCACACATGGGTGCGAGGCATTGTTGGGCTAGGCCCAAACAGTGCACGGGCATGCGTGGCAGGGGTTAACCGCTTGTAATTATCCCGCTTACTGCGCCCCCCCCCCACTACGTGCATTGAATGCGCGACGTGGGAGATGTGCACCGAACGGCCGCGGCTGCAGTGCGCTTGTAAAGGCGTATTCACATTGGGCAGTAAATGAGGCAGCCTCACTCCTTCCCCATAAAAAGGAATCTGCAGAGGCGCTGCTCATTTACCCCCTCTTCTTTCCAATCTGGAATCCGCCATTACCTTCTCTCTCGAGCCCAGAGCAAAACTTCTCCTCATCCGCCGCCGCCTCCACACCCGCTCCATCCTCGGCTTCCGCCCTCGCAACCGCCATGCCACCCAAGGCGAGCAAGGGCAAGGGCAAGGGTAAGGAGGTGAAAGCCGATGTTCCGCAGAGCGAGCTAGTGAAGATGCGGAAGAAGTATGTCATCTTCGCTCTGTCGCTCGACGCGAAAGCTTTGAAGGACCGGTACCAGTGCATGTGGGCGAGGGAGACGAAGGCTCACCCCGCGACTCGCGTGGCTCCAGGTTCTTTCAAAGGCGGACTAGATATATATCCCTTCTTCGCCGCTTATTTCTATTGCGGGCTTTGTCCTCCATTCTCTGATTTCTTTATAGACATCATGTACACATACGGCTTCCATTTCCTGGAATTCACGCCGAATGTCGTAACGTGCATGTCCACTTTTGCACATCTCTGCAAAAACTTTGCCGGTGTCGTCCCCAATACTGCCCTCTTCCGCCATTACTTTTATCCTCGCATCCAAAAAGGGGAAGCCCTTTCCGGTTCTATTGCCTGGATCCCAAGGACATGGAACAAGGAGATATATCCAGAAGGGGTTTACCACGAGAAGTGGGAAGAATGGCGGTCTGAGTGGTGTTGGATCAAGGAAGCAGATCCCCATCCGTTCTGTTCACCCCGACGGCAGAAGGTGGTTCATGGCGAAGACTGGAGCGATTTCGATGCTGAAGATGAGAGGCTCACAATCACCACCACCAGGATCCTCCGTCTGACTTCCTTCGCCGCCGCATCGCCCCTCTACAGAACAAGGGGAGACCAGCTTGGGAGTTCCGGAATGCAGCAGATATCATGAGGCCATGCCCTGGACTGAACAATAACTTGATGATTATGCAGCTCAATGCCCTCTGCCACAAGCTATTCCAGGGCGAGGGAAAGCATAAGTTGCCGGCGGGTATTGTCCCTTTGTGCAATAACTCTGCCCTGGGGTCAATCGTCGCCACGATGCCGCTGTTCAATGCCCATGACCTTGACGTGACTTGGGTCGAGCCATCTGCGGAAGAAGCACAAAAGTTCTTCGACAACTTGTCGGAGAAGGCCAACCGGGAAGAAACGAACCTCATCCGCGCCACCACCGATGAAGAAGTGGCCTATATTGCCACTAGGATGGAAGAGGCGAATCTTGCCGCGGAGGCCGGCAGCGTTGTCTTCACGGACTGGGAAACCAGTGATGAAGAAGTCATGTTGGAAGAGAATCCTGCCGGGAAAGATAAGGCTACCAGGGAACAGAGTGGCGCGGCTGCCGAGGGGTCATCTGACAAAGACGCAGCTGAAGAACAGCCGCAGGAAGAGCCCCCAGCTCCAAAGAAGGTGAAACGCGTCCTTCAAAAAGCCGCCTCCGGCATCCCAGCAAGCAAGCCTTCTTCAAGCAGCGAGGCCCCTGGCAAGAAGGCGGCCGACAAGGCTACACCGCGGCAAGGAGTTCGACAGCAACCCACGTGGCATGCAAGACACTCACCCGCGGCAACAACTGGAGTGGCGGGGGCGTCTCACACGACGGCACCGGCAGCTGAAGCGGCAGGACCACGCCAACCTCCTGCGCCTGCCGCAGCCAAGCGACCTAGGACCCCTCCTCCGCCTCCCCCTTCGGACACCGCAACGGAGGTCAACTTCGACATCTCCGGTTTTAGCCCGGAATGAGAAGTGGAAGAGTGAGTATCCTGTCACAGCCTTTATCTTCCAAATTTTCGATTTGATTGATCTCATTGCCTTGCTTTGTCTTGTCTCTGCAGTGATGCAGAAACCTTGGCGGAAAGGATGGTGAAGAGGGCGAAGACTTCAATGGGCGACGAGCCCCCGGCAGGCTCCGCAAGCGCGTCAGAAACTATCGTCATAAGCCCGGAGCCCAACCCTCGGCACAGCCCCCAGCGTGAGTCCACTACTCATTTTCCGCTGGCGGGTGCTGAGGTGTGTACCTTTGCCGCTGATATATCTGGGCTTGCAGGAGAAGAACAGCAACAGGGAGAGCCATTGGAGGATGTCTCCGTCGTGCCACCTCCGTCAACCACGCCGCCCGCAAGCGCATCTCCGGCAAGACCTCCTACTGATGAGCCTATCCTTGTTGAGAAGGAGCCGGCAGACACGGGCACCGGCATCCTTTCCCCGGCAACCAATGTTGCCGGGAGAAGCAAATCTACATCTCAAAAGCTCGACACAGGTAACTGCTTGCTTTTGAGCGCCTGTTATTCTTTCCTTATCTTTCTTTGTCTTCTTGAACTTCAATCTTGATCTCATTTTGTTCCCCCCCTTCGTCCTTCAGAATTCCCTGCATTGGAAGACATGGACGTCGATGTTGTCATCGAGGAGACCGCCAGGGATGCTGCCGCCGAAGCTGGCAAGATAGCTCCTGACGAGGCCGCCAAGGATGCTGGCGCCGAGGCCGGCAGAGCTACTGCTGACGAGGCCGCCAAGGCCGCAAGGAGGCTGGTGACCGTACTGACGGCATTCCTGCCGTAGGAGCGCCAGGCACTACGCCGGCCACAGAGTCCCCAGCTACCGGTGAGGCAGTTGCTGAGGATCAACCGTCAACATCCGAAGTCCCTCCATCAAGCAAATATCTCAAGGTTGGCGACAACCTATTCGTCAACTTACTGGGGACAGCAAGCATTGGGACGCCGACTGAAGGGGAAACTTTTGATGAAGAAGTCATCACTGCTGCTGGGCTTGAGATTGTCGACGAACCAAGTACCAGCAGTAGCAAATCTGAGGAAGATCAGCTCCTCCAGGCCATGGGCGATAACTTCCGCAAGCTCCAAGCGCTCCACCGTGCTCAAAAGGAGAAGATAGACTCCAGAGCAGCAGTTGTCGAAGCCGCCGAAGTAGATTTCCAGAAGTGCATTGAGCAAACACAGGTTTGGTACGCCGAGGCCCTTCAGGAGTTGACTGCCAGCCGGGAACAAGTTAGCCAGAGCTGGACCGAGCTCTCCCTCAGGCAATCCGATATGGAGAAGGCACAAGAGGAGGCTGCGCAAAGGATTGGTGCTGAGGATGCTCTCCTAACGGAGCACCGCATTGGGCTTGATGCTCACTAAGAAGACCTTGCCACGCGTGAGAGGGTGCTTGCTGGTAAGCTCCGCGGCAAGGATGAAGAAATCCAAAATCTTGTCACGCAGCGGACCCAGGAGCTGGAGTGGAAACACAAGGAAATGTTCGAAGCTCTGACTGCAGATCACCGACAAGCTCAAGGAAGCCATCGATGCTGCCGAGGCTGCAGAGGCCGCCAAGAATGAGCTGAGCAATAGAGTGAAGAAGCTGGAGGCGGATCTTGAGGAACACAGCAAGGAGCTCTCGATGCTCAAGGCTAACAGAGAGAAGACCCTCCACAGCTTGGCGGAGATGCAAACTTCCATGTCCGACAAGATCAAACAACTCTCCGAAGCCAATGACTCCATCGCCGATCTGAAGCTGAAGCTGACCACGCTGGAGAAGTCTCTTGAGGATGGCAGGGCCCGCGAGAAGGCTTTGAGCAAAGATCTCCAAGATGAGAAGAATCTGCTTAAGAGCGCTGCCGCCACTCAAATCGACTATGAGAAGGGTGTGAACATCTGGACTGATCGCCTTGTCGACACCGCAGAGAAGCTCACAGCACAACTATAAACCATGGGCTAGGATGGCCTGCAAAACTTTAGGTACTCTTCTGAAGAAAGGGTTTCCCCGAGCGCCAGACTGACCATGTTCTTCGAAAGCATCATTGATGCTCTGAAGCTGCTCCAGTCCAACCGAGCGACCCAACTGGCCAACGAATCCTGCAAGTTTTGCCGAGCCGTCCTCCGCAAGGTGCTCATCAAGGTGGTGCACAAGAACCCTGGCGTTGATCTCACCAATGTTCTTGACCGTTTGCCGAAGGACGCAGATCTCAAGGCACTTGAAGAGGTTGTCGCACCCATTCTCGAGAAGGTGGATTCAATCAAGAGGATTGAAGGCCAGCGCAGGGACTAGCTGCTTCATTTCTCCTTGCCGTCGGCGTTTCATGTCAAAGACAATTTAGCCTTAAGTTAGAACCGCGGCAACTATTGATGTAATATAACTTGCTGTGTTTGGGTGTATGCATGCTATTTCCCTTGTCTGATTTCTTTCCGTATGGTATACGCCCTACGCTTACTGGGAACTTGCCGGCGCTCAACCTGCCGTGAGCGCTCGGTGCGGGACTTTAGCATCCTGCTGGAGGTGCCGCGGCCGGCAAGACACCTTCGCGTTTTAAGTGCAGCCACTTAAGCTGTTGAGCGCACTCGGAACAAAATAAGGGCGCAACCAATTACGACAAGGGTTCCTTCACGTGCAGGTTTTCCATACAAGGGCCGAAATCATGCAAGGAAAATAACCTTACAATAAAAACTGAAGAATTTGCTCAAAGTTTTGCAACTTAGCTTTCTGTCACTGTACTCCTTCCTACAAGATGTCAATTATGAACGTCGCCCATTGGTATCCATACCTTCCTTCCCCCCGGCAAACATGCACGCGAGGGAACCTTCTATCCTTTGAGAAAAAGAAAGAAGAGAAAATAGAGATATGGAACCTTGGTGGTTCGTTAATGCTTACTGGAAGCAAGTGTTATACAATATCTCAGACACGCATGCATATATATATATAAACATGGAAATCGACAAGAAATGTACAACACTTAATCATATTCAACTGCGCACAGGGTCTGTGCCTGGCTTTGTACAAAGGATTACATGCCTTGCCGGCAAAACTTGTACAAAAGGTGGTTGCCGGGAGCCCCCGGCAACCGCGCCTTATGGGTAAAACTTGCGAAGATGTTCGATATTCCAGGAGTTTCTCACTGGAACGCCATCTTCGGTCTCCAGGCAGACAGCGCCAGGCGTGGTGACTCGTACTACCCGATAAGGGCCTTCCCACCTCGGCATTAACTTGTTTGAATTCTTGGCGGACTGAATCTGCCTAAGAACAAGGTCGCCTTCCTCAAGTCTTCGGGCATGAACTTTGCGGCTATGGTAGCGGCGCAAAGCTTGCTGGTAGCGTGCAGCTTGCACAGCAGCCTGAAGACGATCTTCCTCAAGGAGCACAGTGTCATCTTGCCGCAGTTACTCTTGCTCAAGCTCATCATAAGCGAGCACTCGAGGCGACCCGTATATGAGTTCCGTGGGGAGAACTGCTTCCACCCCGTAAACTAGGGCGAAGGGTGTCTGGCCAGTGACTCAATTTGGTGTCATTCTGATTGACCAAAGAACCACCGGCAACTCATCAATCCAGCGCCTTCCTCACTTTTTCAGCTTGTCAAAAGTCCTGGTCCTGAGACCGGGCAGCACTTCAGCATTAGCCCTCTTCGCTTGGATGTTGCTTCTCGGGTGAGCAATAGAGGCAAAACAGATTTTGCCACCAAGGTCTTGGACGTACTGCATGAAGGTGCGACTTGTGAACTGCGTGCCATTGTCGGTGATGATCCTGTTGGGCACACCGAAACGGAAAACTATTCCCTTAAAGAACTAGACGGCTGATTGTGCTGTCACCTTTCTCACCACTTCCACTTCTGACCACTTTGTGAACTTGTCGATTGCAACGTACAAGTACTCAAAGCCCCTGGTAGCACGGGGAAAAGGGCCCAGTATGTCGAGCCCCCAGACCGAAAATGGCCAGGAGAGAGGGATTGTCTGAAGAGCTTGAGCTGGCTGATGTGATTTCTTCGAATGAAACTGGCACGCTTCACACTTGGTGACTAGTGCAGTTGCATCCTGGAGGGCAGTGGGCCAAAAGAAACCTTGTCGGAATGCCTTTCTGACAAGCGCTCTTGATCCTATGTGAGAGCCACATATGCCTCCATGTATCTCTACCAACAGCTCCAGTCCATCCTCCCGAGGAATACAGTTCAATTTCACACCGTTCAGTCTCTTTCTGTACAGAACATCATCGACGAATTGGTACATACTAGACTAACGGGCTACTTTTTCCGCTTCTTCCTGCTCCTGAGGGAGTTCTCCTGTCTGAAGGAAATGGACAATGCGTTGTGCCCATGCTGGAGCCTGGGGCTCGACAGCTAGGACTAAAGGCATCTCTTCCGCCGGGGGAACGTTTGTCTCGACGGCAAGGGCCTGAGCCTCTGTCGGAGCCTGTTGCTCCCCGACAAGCTTGTCGGTGATCCCGGCAACTTCCTTGCCAGCGGCTTCCGGGAGCTTTGCCGGAAAGTACTGGCCAGAATTCAACTTCCTTCTCTTTTCTTGCCTCGTTGATGGGGTTACGGATGGCTGAGTTAAATGGAGCACAAAAGTTCCTGGTTCCACAGGTAACTTAAGGGAAGTGCACTTTGAGAGGTCATTGGCCATGCTGTTTTCGGCACGAGGAACATGCTCTGTTTGCAGACCGTCAAAGCGCTCTTCCATTTTCCTCACTTCATCCACATAAGCTTCCATCAATGGACTCTGATAATCTTTGTTAACTTGCCTGACGATAAGCTGTGAATCATCTCTGACGATGAGCTTCTTGATACCAAGGTCTGCCGCGATCCTGAGACCGGCAAGCAGCCCTTCATACTCTGCAGTGTTGTTAGTCGATCTCTCAC
>JAAAWM010011557.1:0-86461 GCA_036873465.1 Thinopyrum obtusiflorum
GCTCCAAGGAACATGGCGCCAGGTGCAAAAGGATTACAACATGCTACAACTTGACGGTGGCGCTGAGAGTAGACACCTTGACCGCGCTCAAGACCTTCCTGGGGGCGTGATGACTCTCCGACGCAAGCGCGAGATGGACTGCTAGAACGACTCCTGTCCAGACGGCCTGGCACACCTGCGGCCTGAGCCACAGGTTGACGGCGAGGACAAGGGCCTGCTCGCTGTCGCCTCATCTCCATCATTAGTATGAAAAAGGGTTTCCTCCCGTTTTGTATTACAAAGCAACCACCGATACAGCCAACGATAGGTGTTGGGGCCGCAGCACAAACAAGCCCAAAGAAAAACAGAGAAAAACGAAAGAGAAACAAATGCCAACAACGGCAGATCAACGAAACGAAGATGACCGGCAACCGCTGCACCCTCCGGAGAAGTACCACCACGCTCCCAGCACTCCGAAGCACCGCGTACCAAGCAACACCTTCAAGAAGGAGGCGACGACAATGCCTCTGTTGCCCGGACTAGTCCTAGGGTTTCCCCCGGTACGCGGGGGCAGTGGGGGAGGGTGTACCCGACGCCCTTCAGGAAGGTCCGACGGCACCCACAGGCGTCGCTGCGTCGGGGCCGGACGAGCCGCCAGAGATTTCTCCCGACCCAAACCCCCCCACCACCCCAGACGAACCATAGTGCACCGCCCATCACGCTGCCCACCAACATGTGCCACCACGGTCACCGAATCAACTTCGCCGTCTCCCTGAGGTCACCGACACCAGACCTGGAGGATGGGAGAAGAGATAGTGGGCTCGGGGGCATCCACAACATCGCCGACGTGAGGGGACAACCACCACCGCCGCCGCGGAGCCGACCGGACGCACGGACAAGGGGCCTGCCAGGCGTCGAGGCCTGGCCGGACCCAAAAGGGTCCGGACAGCCCCTGCCATCACGCTGCAGTTCGCCGGCCGACAAAGCCGCCACCGCCCGCAGACCACCGCCTCCTCGCCACCTACTAGGGAGCAGCGTCGCCGTGCACCGAGTTGCTGGCCCGCCCTAGCCCAGATGGAGCCCGAAAGGGCCCAGATCTGGGCCGCGCGGGCGCCGCCGGCCACCAGCACCGCCACGCCGCCCCGCGGCCAACACCCGCGCCGCCGCACCAACGACCCCAAAGCCCGCCGGAATCCCACCGCCGAGCCACATCGCAGCCGGCCGAGCTGCACCGCCGCCATCGGGAGGCCCCCGCGCCCCCCCATGAGCGCCCGGGGAAGGAACGGCCCACCGCCGCCAATGCCGCGCGGGCAGGGCCCGGCGAACCAAGCCGGCTGCGGCGGGGAGGGGGGCCGGAGGAGAGGGAGCGGCAGGGGCCCGCCCGTCGCCCGTGCGGGGGCGAGCGAGCGGACGGGAACGCGGGGGAGGGGAGGGGGAGGAGAGGGGAGGCAGGGAGCGCGTGGCCGGTGGCCGGCGGGGGGGGGGGGGGAGGAACCCTAGCCTACCTCGCTGGGGGCGTGCCAGATTACTCAATACAGTAACCCATCGTCCATCTCCATCATTGTCGAGGCCCTGCTCCTGTAAGCCATCGGAGAATCCTGTGATGATCGCCCCGCCCCGGCCGACAGTGAGGATGAGGGGCTGCTTATCGTTGCCTCTTCTCCGTCGTGGTTGAGGCCGATGTGTTCTTCCACCACGTGGAGTGAAGTCGATCTACTCCAACACACGCTGTTGTTGTGACATATGGTACAGCCACGAGCACCTTATCCACGCCCCACTTTTCTTGACTTCCTTAGATTTTGTGGTGGATGCATCCACGTTTTGTGGATTCCTCTTCCATTGTTTCAGCTAATGATTCTTCTGGACGTTGCCAGCCGGGGACATAGCTAAACTACTTCATCATGTTGTTCATTTCACTGCAGTCAATCAAAACCATTCTGATGTTCCCGCAAAAAAAAATCATTCTAATGTTGTTCTTTTACTTGTACAAATGAACTATTGTTCACTATGTTCAGTATGTCTATCTATTGGTGTCTCAGTGATTAAGCGTAACTAGTAAAATGCTCGTGCGTTGCCACGGGCAATAATACATGTACAAATCATAGACTTGTCCGTTTAATTGGATTAAAAAGTTTAGTTGAGGATTATCTAACTCAATGTTATGAGACGGGGGGGGGGGGGGGGGGGGGGGGGGGGGGGGGGGGGGGGGGGGGGGGGGGGGGGGGGGGGGGGGGGGGGGGGGGGGGGGGGGGGGGGGGGGGGGGGGGGGGGGGGGGGGGGGGGGGGGGGGGGGGGGGGGGGGGGGGGGGGGGGGGGGGGGGGGGGGGGGGGGGGGGGGGGGGGGGGGGGGGGGGGGGGGGGGGGGGGGGGGGGGGGGGGGGGGGGGGGGGGGGGGGGGGGGGGGGGGGGGGGGGGGGGGGGGGGGGGGGGGGGGGGGGGGGGGGGGGGGGGGGGGCCCAGACCTATTGCTGCATAGAAGTAAATGTTTTTAGCAATATGATAGATAAAAAGATGGTCAGATAATTGGAATGTTAAGGTTATAACCTGTTTGGGTTTTTTGGAACTCCAAGTGGTATGATGCGACGCCATCTAAAAACATCATCATTCCAGCCGGGTATTGCATCTTGTAAAGCTATGTTTAGATGGAACGAAATACATTGAATCTTAAATATGTCCTTCTGTGAAGGATTCTTTTTCCATGCATCCGGTAGGGGAAAAGGGTGAATATAGTGATTGTTTTATCCAATAGGTCAAATAGGAAGAGGATGAAGCAACTGGTTGTACAAAACGGCAACAAAATCTGCATGAAGTAGGCTTTAGAAATACGGGGGTGAAAAGCGCACACAGAGATGGGAAGTATTATTACCAACTTGCATGCCGAGACGTCAAAGCACATATCAGGCCAACAATGAAATAGTTTTACAGTGATGTAGCGTTGGGCATCAAATGGTAAACGGAGTTTTGGATCTTGTGTCGAGTCGTTTAGTATCATCTGGGAGGGAAGTAAAGGATTATTAACATTCTATGCGTTTATGGTTGCAATGATATGTGCCCGTCGCCTTATAAAATAAGTGTTCTGAGATTATAACTTACAGAAAATCTTAGATCCATATAGTGATATGGAGTGTCTTTAGCCCATTGAAATTGTCTGTAGCATTTACTCGAACAGCCATGTTAAACTGTGGACATCAATAGCCCGTGTATTCTTTATTAAGTCTTGTAGTTGTCTAAGACTTATACTTAGTGGGTAGGGCTTGGAGCTCCGGATCAATTCTTTCCTATCAAGTAAACCATAGCATCAACGATATAGTGAAAAAAATATATAAATAAATGAATTAGATATTGTTATTTTGAAAGTTGACTTACTCTCGGAAATTGTAGCATGAACAACCCGCAAGATGATCTATTGGTTAAGATATTGGGCACACTAATAAGGAAACATAAGGAATTGTTGAATAATAATCAATAATTGTTACTGCTGCTCTCATTTCGCATTTTCTCATGTGATGATTTAAACATACCCATCGGATTGAATTGGATCTTGAATATACTCCTTTCTTGTCCATCTAGTTACGTCAATATCTGGCCAAGCACCTAGGTTTTTTTTTTCATTCATCTTAGAAGCAAACTTTAGATGCGCCTCAAGCCCCTGAAGCTGTTAAATAGAAAGAAGAGTATAATAATATAGGTGAAACTAAATGCATGAATGCCAAGTACAGACATAGTAAAATCTTACCGTAAGTTGTAGGTCAGCTCGGCTCATTCGAGAACCAAAAGAATCGACTACCTGTATCTCGTGTTGTTTGATATTGACAACAATTAGATACCAATCCTTTTGGTTCATATTGATTGGAATGAACAACTGACACAAAATATATAAGTCGTTGCCCTGGCTAGGTAAGCAAATTGATAATAAATGGTAGAACCATATGAAGAAATTAGTCTAACCATGTCATGTTGTAGATACTTAAGCACCTTTTCAACAATGTGGTGATGACTCTCAAGGTTTATGGGAATTTCACCATCTCGCTTAAGTATTCCAGAGAATCATATGTATTTTCTAAGAATACACGTGCACCCGCTCTACAAATTTTATCCTGGGCCCTTAGATAGTAAATATATGCATTTATGACCTATAGTAGAAAAAGTAACAAATAAATTAGACATTCTTGATGTGTGTAAGTATGACCATCAGAGTATATCTTAGCTGACCTCGCTCTCCACCCGTATCTCATCTTCTAAAAGACATTCCAAATCTCGACGTGTCAAGATTGTGTCATGGATATTCACCAACTTGGTTTTGCTAGGGAAGGACATGATGTATTCCTTCATTTCAGTAAAATTAATAGCACAGGCAGTTTCTTTTATCACATCCAGATCCATCTGAAACAACATAGACATAAGTAAAGCTTAATTGAATAAAAAAACTATGTAGTGGTTGTTTGTACAGCGCATGTAGAAGCTGATCCGCTGGCTGCTAATACGTGAATGTAAGGAGCTCACCTCGGCGGGTGCGATGGGCATGGCAAGCGGAGCGCGGAGGCAACGGAGGCCGAGGCGCGGCATCACCGGGAGGACGGCCTTGAGGTGCTTTACACCGGTGAGCCCGTCCCGACTGCCGTCGTTCCGCCAGTGTCTATAGCTTCTCTTCCACGACTGATGAACGTGCCCACAAAGGATCGGCCAGAGAGAGAAGAAAGAGATATATGCAGAGCCGTCAATGGGGTAGTGCGAGCAGCCTAGAGATTTCTTTCCTTCTGTTCCGCTGAACTTGGGAATTTCTTACTGCATGTGACACGTGGCCTTAACCGCCCTGCAATCTCCGCGATTATCTTCCCTACACACACGTGATTGCTTCCTTCTGATTTGTTTACCGATTGGCTAGCACCATTATCGCATGCAAAAATATCGGGAGCAAGAAAATTGCCAGAGAGATCGCTCCGTTTATTGCACCGTATACTCTTACTCTGAGTGGAAACATCGCAACCAGCGACAAATTTGGCGAGTCTATGGCGGATAAGACGGAATCACAAAGCAGTCTATTTTTTGAGTCTTTTGATATTCGTTTTGCTAGAAGGACAGCAAATGTTGATACTCATGAGTCATGACTATGCATGAGTGGCGCAAAAGTACGTTGGCACCAGGTAAACCACGGCGATAGAAGAAAGGAACTGATTGAAAGAAGGAAGGAGATAGAAGGAAGGAATTGATTGAAAGAAGGAAGGAGATTGATCACCGTCATCGAGTTATTGTGTTATCAAATCAGATTTTTATTACCATGCATGAATTGATTGCGTTTGGTTACGATACGTGAATTATTTGTTTATACCAAAATTAGAAGAAGGGAATGGAAAACCAAGGATAAAACCGGCAGGGAGAAAACCGGCGAAGGGAGAAAAGAAAATCGATGGAGGGGAGAGGGGGTCGTACGAGAGGTTGGACGAAGCGAGGGGAATGTAAGAGGGGAGAGGGAACCTTACGTTTCTTTTAGGTAGTAGAGATTTCTTAACATTTGAATGGTCACACTTGATTTGAGAATGTAGCTTGTCTGACTCTCTGTATGACTAATAGGAAACATAATATGACCGTGTCCACGAACGCATTACGTGGCGGTCCGACGACCCGCCTTCCACCATGGTCGTCCTCGACGCCGTGATGCACGCCCTAACATTCTTGAGTATCGCCCCGGCATCAGGCCCGGCTACGGCGTCCTCCATGGTGTCGCGCACGGCGCCCCTTCGTAGGGGCGCGCGGATGCGTACGCCCATAAGAAAAATATATATTATTTTTATTATATTAGAAAACTTGTGATTGTCAATTAATAGTAGAGATAATGATAATAATAAATGGCATAGTGCATGGGATTAATGATTTTCTATTAAGAAATATCTCATTTTGTTTTGAAAGGTTACCGAGAAAAATATTATGTCTATATTTTAGGAAGGTGATCTCACATATATGGTGCGATTTTTAAATCATTAATTACCTACTATTTACATGATTAAAATGAATCAACACCTGCCATAGCAAGCATGAAATAAGATCTCCCTATAATGAGATTTGATTTTTTTAATGAGAAGGAGAAAAACCAGTGGGAGGGGTGGTGGGAGGAAATAAAACCGAACGAAAATAAAACCGGAGTATCAGGCTACCAACTGCTCCATTAGGAATAGAGAAATTGGTCCTTATGGTTAGGCCTGGTTCAAGGTAGATGAAGAGGAGGCCTGGAAGAGAGAAGCCCCAAGGAAGAAGGCTTTTGATCCAAAGGCACGGTTCAGCAAGTTGGACGAGCTGCTGACAAAGACAATTCTATTCTGAATTTCTACTTGAAAAAAGGATCGGACCATGGATGTATGTTGGCTATGTCTCTCACTGTGTGCGGAACCAAATTTTGGTAATTATATAAGCATTACTTGCTAGCATTGGGAGCTTAATTATCCTCGATGCAACCAGTCTGTCCGAGCATGCAAAGTTATCATGCATGTGCCTACAATCCGTATTTATTTTCTTAGAAATTGTGTTCATATATTATACTGTATTAGAAAGATCTGAATTAGGCCATTACTTTCCCTTAGTTGTGTCCACACTAACATAGTTTAGAACTTGCTCATGTTTCCATGGTTTTGTTTATCCAGAGCTGTTTTGAGATTTTTTTTTAAAGAGCTGATTTGAGATTAGCAATTGAAGAACAAAAGACATCTTGAGGAATCAGGCCAGGTTTCAAATTGCCTTGGCATAGTTAGTGTGCGAGTGTGCCGATGATGTTGATACTCCCTCCGTCTAGGTGCATAAGTCATCTTATGTTGTGCACCACGACCAAGACGGAGGGGAAAACTAGAAGAATTTAATATATTTTTTATAATTAATAGCATTGCATGCAATGAACTAACCAATGCATGTCGTGTTTGGTAGTCTCAAGCCATTGAAAGCATGCACGCCCACATATCTTATTGGTTGATATGTCAAAAAACAAGAAACAAGGTGGGAGTTAATGTACCGCGCCTAAGTGTTTTGGAATTATTTGGTTTTCGTAAAGTGACTTGTACACCTAGACAGAGGGAGTAGTTGGGATATGGAGGTAACTCTGCTCGGTACCATCTGAAATCCCAACACTGGTGAGAATTAATTACTAATTATCCCTTGTCTCCCCTTTTACAAATGTATGAGGAGAGTGACGATGTGCAGGGCAACTATGCTTGTAGGAAAAGAGCGCCTTCTCACCGGTGAGGCTGTTCTGCATGGACCACTATGTTTGGATTTAAGGCTTCTGCCTACTATGTAGCACATGTTTAGTTCATTATCGGCTTCCTCGGATCCTACAAGTTCCGCCTCCCTTACTAACTAGAGCTGTATGATATAGAAGTCAGTCAAGTCTGAAGTCTAAACCAATTGTCCAGTAGTGCTTAGATGATCTCAATATGAATTCAGGATTGAGAAAATGATGTGCTATCAGTATAATCATTACATCAGTGTGGATTTAAATAAACAATTTTTTATTAAGATTGGCTAATTGGTCTTAATCTCTCACTCTCTCTTTCACAGACAACCCTTCTGAATCATATTTTAACATCGCTACATGGGAAGAGGATTATTGTTCATTCATCCTTTGCTGAAGACATTATGATGGTGAATACTTGTTGTTGTGTTATACTGTCCGAGGGGGCTCCTGTAAAGATCCTTCTGAAGTTGGTGAAGCAAAAGGGAGACAATTTTGATTATATATTTATATTGAGACAACAGGTAAATCTCATTAGTTAATCTTAAGGTGTGTGAAGTTATAATGTCTAACAGAACGAATGACACAGTCCTGGCGTTGCAAAGCCTGGTCCTATTATTAAGTTTTTTTGTTTTGATGAATTTGTCTTATGTATGTGAAACTTCATGGTGTGGTTACTCCGGCTGATTGATAAGCATGCCATGAAAAATTTGAATTGAAGTTAAAGGAAGGTGGGTTGTGAATGAGGCAGTAGAGCAACTTGCTTATGCAGACCAAATTATATTGAACAAGCTATTTAGTCAGTCTATAGAACTATATACAAGTCTCTAATGCAAAAAAGGTGTTATTTAAGCACATAATTTTTTTTCTGGATTTCAGTCTGTACGAAAACAACATAAAAAGTGCCTCTACATGTCGTTGGCCGTTGCTGGCATTATGGCACTCCGATCACCGTCTCTTGCTTTTTGACATCATATATTTTAATCTTTTAGGAGCACTCATGTATGTGCTATGATTGGTTTAATCTGGCTTTAAAGAGGTGCTGGCCAGCAAGGAGTCGGGGGTTCAGCAGAAGCAGTCGAGTAGAGCCTGCTACCGGCCATTATGAGCATCATTGCAGTAGGACGTGTTCATACAGTTGAGTTACATCCAAAGAGGTGCTACTCCCAAGGCTGGATTCGGTCCATTATGAGCATCTTTGCAGCAGGATGTCTTCATGCAGTTGAGTTACATCCATAGCTGGATTCAATTAGAGAATCCTACATTGGGAGCGGCGTCTGACCACAACAATTGTGAACTAGGAATGCGAGCCGGATCGCCTTAACGCGGGATGTTGTTGTAAGGTCACGGTGTTGCACCTCAGCAAATCCAGGGGAGTAATTCATTCCCCGTCCAAATATTTATTACTGATCATTGTTGTTTCATCTGTTTATATTCTCATTTGACTACTATATTTACCAACTTTTTGAATTTATGCCTACTTTTTTTTATCTTTTGGGGCTTCACGGTGAAGGAATGATGAGTTTAGAATAGTTCAATTTAGAGTTAGTGTATTGTCTTCCCTACAAGAAAAAAAAAGAGAATTGGTGCATTGTCTCACGCCTATTAGACTTATGTATATTACAATCACTAAATATATACATGTATGTTGCCGAGACATAGTCACATGGATGATTGCCATCTTTTGGTAAAGGCATGTTAATTCACTAAAAAAAATACTACGCACCAATGACTATGAGCGTAGATGTCCACTCTTGAATTTTGAGGACCACTTTCGAACGTGATCATTAGTGTTGCTTCACACCTGCTTGACATAACATAACCTTGATGGTTAATAATTTGAAAGTCGAGCTTAAACAATGTTAAGTGGACATCATGGAATTATTAATAAGGAAACTACACAATCTGATGTAGTATATGTTGATTGACTATTATTATTTTCCCGTTGCAACGCACGGGCATCTTTCCTAGTAATTACAAAAGTGGATTTGAAGAGATCATGACTTTATTTAATGATGAATCCACTATTTTGAAAGAGGTTTCAATTGACTATGATAAAAAAGTTGCTATCTATGATGACTATTGTGATGATATTTATGCTATAAAGAGTAATGATATCCGTGAAACATGTCATCATCATTTTAATGTTCAATTTGATTATGTCAACCAAGTATCACATGATAGTTATTTTGTTGAGTTTGCTCCCACTACTATTCATGAGAATAAATTTTTTCTATGTGGAGAGTAATAAAATTTCTATGCTTGTGGATCATGAAAAAAATGCTTTATGTGATAGCTATATTGTTGAATTCATTCATGATGCTACTGAAAATTATTATGAGAGAGGAACATATGCTTTTACATATTGCAATAATATCAAGTTTCCTCTCTATATGTTAAAAGTTTTGATGTCATGCTTGTTTTGCCTTCCTAGACTAGTTGATTCTTGATCCCATAAATTGTTTGATCACAAAATCCCTATGCATAGAAAGTGGGTTAGGCTTAAATGTTCTTGTCATGCGATTCATGGTGCTCCCGTTATGTTTCAATTCTTATCTTTTATGCGAGCATCATTGAAATCATCATGCCTAGCTAAAAAGGCATTAAAAAAAGCGCTTGTTGGGAGACAACCCAATATTTACCCCTACTATTTTTGTGTGTTCACTTGATTATGCTACTGTATTAATCATGTTTTATAGGTTTTGTTTCAATAAAGTGCCAAGTAAAGCCTTTGGGATAGTGTGGATGATAGTTGACTTGATTCTGTGCAAAAACAGAAACTTTTGCGTCCAGTACAGAAATTCCTATCTTTTACTGAAACGTGGAAAAATTCTGAATGTTTTACAGTTGATTGGTATACAAATTTTATACGTTTTCCTAATTTTTCAGAATTTTTGGAGTTACATAGATATGACCTTAATTCAGATCTTTACGTATTGTTCTGTTTTGACAGATTCTGTTTGCAATGCATAGTTTGCTTGTTTTATGGTTTCTATGACTTATATTGCTTAATATAAATTGTGAAAATTGTAAAGTACAGTAGGCATTGTGTGAGAACAATTATGAACCTTATATTAACCGTACCAAAGTGAATGATTTGTCTTTATCATACTAACTCATCTCACGAAGTTCCGTTAAGTTTTGTGTGATTGAAGTTTTCAAGTTTTGGGTGAGATATCAATATGAGGAGAATAAGGAGTGACAAGACCCTAAGTTTGGGGACGCACAAGGCACCCCAAGCTAATATTCAAATAATATCCAAGCAACTAAGCTTGGGGATGTCCCAGAAGGCATCCCCTCTTTCGTCTCCAACATTATCGGTAACCTCACTTGGAGCTACATTTTCATTCGTCACATGATATGTGTTTTGCTTGGATCATCATTTTATTTTACTAGGATTTGCTTTATGTTATTTAGAATAATTTTTTATATCTTTTACTTCAATAAAAATTTCAAGTATAGCATTTGCTATGCTTATTTTGCAAGTCTATATGAAGCTGTTTAAAAACAGAAAGTTGCACACTAGTGTGTGAATTCTTTAGAAAAGTCAGAATGTGATAAAATATTGATTTTTTTGCAGAATAATCTATGCTAAATTTTCTACGGTGTGGTAAATTTTCAGAATTTTTGGAGTAAGGGAAGTGTGAGGATAATTGCACTCTTTACAGACTGTTCTGTTTAGACAGATTGCTGTTATATTTGCATTGTTTGCATATGTTTGCTTGTTCAATGATTCTATTTGAGGATAGGAGTATTAAATATGCAGATCTATTTAGTATACAATGTTAAATAATAATTTTAGTGATTTGCTACAGTAGAGAATGATAAGGTTTCTGCATTGATTTATACTAACTTATCTCACGAGTTCTTGTTGAGTTTTGTATGGATGCAGATTTTAAGATTTAGGGAAACCGTGATATAAAGGAATTAAGGAGACGCAAAAGCTCAAGCTTGGGGTGCCCAAGGCATCCCAAGTTAATATTCCAAGAAGTCTCAAGCATCTAAGCTTGGGCATCCCACCTTTCTTCATCAACAACTATCGGTTAGTATCGGTTCAGCCTAAGTTTTTGCTTCTTCACATGAGTTGTGCTATTATTGGAATGTCATTTAGTTTTTGTTTTGCTTGCTGTTTCAATAAAATACTTATATCTGAAAGTTTTTAAATAAGAAAGAGTCCTCACATAGCTACCTATTTACTTAACTACTTGCTTGATCTTCACTTATATCTTGTTGGAGTAGCTTGTCATTTACTCTTGTGCTCCACTTATATCCTATGAGTAAATTGTTGAATGAATTGAATATCATGAAGTTGAAATTATATGTTCATCATGCCTATTAGTAGCTTCACTTTGGGTTTAGAAAGTGAAATCTTTTGAAGCTTGACAATCACAATATTGGTCATACGAGCAATTCATGAATGATTAGTATAAGAGAACTTTCACATATAAATATATTATCTTGGACATCTTCTATGATTGTGAATACCCATTAATTATTTTCAAACTTAAGCAAATTAGTTGAAGTTGGACAAGGAAGATAACGTAATGAGTTATGGTTGTGTATATTTGCATAGAAGTTATATTGTTATGGACCCTCCAACATGTGGTGTTTGCTTAGGATCTTTTGCTAGCAAAAAATTCGTACTAATTAGAGATACTACTTGTGCATCCAAAAACCCTTAAACCCAGTTTCTTGCCATGAGTGTCCACCATACCTACCTATGGATTGAATAAGATCCCTCAATTAAGTTGTCATCGATGCATAAAGCAATAAAAATTGCTCCTAAATATGTTTGATCTTTTATTGTAAGGGAAAAGTGAGCGTTGTACGAACTTATGATGGCAAAGTAATAAAAGCGACGGACTGTATAATAAAGGTTGCTATCATAAGGGGCAATATAACGTGACGTTCCTTTGCATTAAGAGCTTGGGCATCCAAAAATAAAAAGCGCATGACAACCTCTGCTTCCCTCTGCGAAGGGCTTATCTTTTACTTTTCAGTATTTACTTTTATGCAAGAGTCAATAGTATGCATTCTCATTTCAACCTCAATTATCCTCTAGTTGGCAAGCATCATGTGGTGGGGAAAGATCTAGGCACATATGGCCAGTCAAATATGTTTGATCATGATTTATTATTGTTGACAATTATCTATATGATAAATGAGTTGGGAGGCGAAACATTAAGCCCCTATCTTTCTCTGTGTTCGATGGATGCCATTTGTTCTAAAAATATGCTTTGAGTACTAGCAATCATAGAAGACTATATGATGATTGAGTATGTGGAGCTCTTACTTAGACTCTGTTGAATAAGTTGAATTGCAATTGTTTGGTGACTAAGAATATAGGTTGTTGAGTTTCAAGAGAATTCATTGTTTGAACCTTAACATGTGAATTGGTTGCTACTTTAACATGAGAAGTTTTATGAGAAAGAACTGCTGTTATGATGCTAGAAAAAGTTACTGAAATTATCATTGATCAAACTTATGAACTTTGCTAGCATTCACACTTCATAAATTATTTCTTTTACCATTTACCTACTCGAGGACGAGTAGGAATTAAGCTTGGGGATGCTGATACGTCTCCAACATATTAATTTATGAAGTATTCATGCCATGTTTACAACAATTTTGAATGGTTTTGGTATGATTTGGATGGAACTAACCCCGACTGACGTTGTTTTCAGCAGAACTACCGTGGTGGTGTTTTTTGTGCAGAAATAGAAGTTCTCCAAATGCAACGAAACTTTTTGATGATTTTTTTGGAACAAAAGAGGCACTAGAAGCTTCGTGGGAGGGCCAGAAGACCCACGAGGTGGGCACAACCCACCAGGGCGCGCCAGAGGGACCTGGCTTGCCCCGATGGGTTGTGGTCACCTCGAGGCCCATCTTCGCGTGATTCCAACACTGAAAAATCCTATAAATAGAGAAACCATCAGAAATAACCCTAAATCAGAAGTTCCGCCGCCGCAAGCATCTGTAGCCACTAAAAACCAATCTAGACCCCATTCCAGCACCCTGCCGGAGGGGGAAATCATCACCGGTGGCCATCTTCATCATCCCGACGGCCACCATGATGAGGAGGGAGTAGTCCACCCTCGGGGTTGAGGGTTTGTACCAGTAGCTATGTGGTTAATCTCTCTCTCTCTCATGTTCTTGAGATGTCACAATCTTGATGTATCATGAGCTTTGTTAATATAGTTAGATCATATGGTGTTTTTCCCTCTCTATCTTGTTGTGATGAGTTGAGTTTTCCCCTTGAGATTTTGTTTTATCGGATTGAATACTTTTATGGATTTGAGAGCACTTGATCTATGTCTTGGCACTCAACTCGCGGATTCCCGAGGTGACATTGGGGTAATCTATGCATAGGGGTTGATGCATATTTTCGTCCTTGTTTCTCTGGTAGAAATCTTGGGGCACTCTTTGAGGTTCTTTGTGTTGTATTGAGTTTTATGATTCTGAAATTGTTTGAAGCATATCGCATAATCAACTCGCGGATACTCGCGGTGACATTGGAGTATCTAGGTGACATTAGAGTTGGTTGATGTGTATCATATGGTGTTATTTTATTAGAACTCTTGGTTAGATCGTTCGGAAAGAATAGCTTGGTGTTATTTTAGTACGAACTCTAGGATAGATTGATCGGAAAGAATAGCTTTGAGGTGGTTTCGTACCCTACAAACAATTTCTTCTTATGTTCTCTGCTAGATAGGAACTTTGGAGTGATTCTTCATCGCACGTTGAGGGAAGGTTATATGATCCAATTATATTAGCATTGTTGAGAGATTGCACTAGCAAAAGTACGAACCCTAGGCCTCATTTTCAAGCATTGCAATAACGTTTGTGCTCCGTTTTATCAATTGCTACATTGCTATTTTTTATTGTTCCTATTACAAAATTCAATATCTACTATCATTACTACGCTTGTATCACCATCTATTCGCCGAACTGGTGCACCTATACAAATTACCATTGTATTTGGTGTGTTGGGGACACAAGATACTTTTTATTATTTGGTTGCAGGGTTGTTTGAGAGAGACCATCTTCATCCTACGCCTCCCATGGATTGATAAACCTTAGGTCATCCACTTGACAGAAATTTACTACTGTCCTACAAAACTCTGCGCTTGGAGGCCCAACACGAGTCTACAAGAAGAAGTTGTGTAGTAGACATCACGCGCCCCCCTTCCTTTTCTGGCGCTTGGGAGAAGGCAGGAGGGGGTGGCGGCCCCCCTTCCCTTTTTCTCATGTGGGAGAAAAGGCAAGAGGGGCCAGCCCTCTCCCTTTCCTTCCCTAGGGCTGGCGCCATGAGGTGGAGGCGCACTAGCCCCATGTGGGCTGGTGTGCACTCACTCGTTGGCCCGTTTGGCCCAATAAACTCCAGGGGCCTCCCGGAACCCCTTCCGGTGATCCAATAAATACTCAGTATATTCTGAAACCTTTCCGGTGACCAAATAGCATCGTCCTATATATCAATTTTTACTTCCGGACCATTCTGGAGCTCCTCGTCATGTCCGTGATTTCATCCGGGACTCCGAACAACATTCGGTCACCAACTCACATAACTCATATAATACTATATCGTCAACAAACGTTAAGCGTGCGGACCCTACGGGTTCGAGAATGATGTAGACATGACTGAGATGCATCTCCGGTCAATAACCAATAGCGCAACCTGAATGCCCATATTGGTTCCTACATATTCTACGAAGATCTTTATCGGTTGAACCTTCATGACAACATACGTAGTTCCTTTTGTCTGTCGGTATGTGATACGTCCATTTTGCATCATGCTTTTATATTGATATTTATTGCATTATGGGCTGTTATTACACATTATGGTACAATACTTATGCCTTTTCTCTCTTATTTTACAAGATTTATATGAAGAGGGAGAATGCCGGCAGCTGGAATTCTAGACCGGAAAGGAGCAAATCTGAGAGACTTATTCTGCACAACTCCAAAAGTCCTGAAAATTTATGAAGAATTATTTTGGAATATATAAAAAATATTGGGCAAAGAAATACCAGAGGGGGACCCACTAGGTGGCCACAAGCTTGGGGCGCGCCCCTAGGGCTTGTGGGCCCCCTGGCAGGTCTCCGGTGTCCATCTTCTGCTATATGAAGGGTTTTTACCTGAAAAAAATCATAAGGAAGCTTTCGGGACGAAGCGCCGCCGCCTCGAGGCGGAACCTGGACAGTAGCAATCTAGGGCTCCGGCGGAGCTATTCTGCCAGGGAAACTTCCCTCCGGGAGGGGGAAATCGAAGCCATCGTCATCACCAATGATCCTCTCATCGAGAGGGGGTCAATCTCCATCAACATATTCACCAGCACCATCTCCTCTCAAACCCTAGTTCATCTCTTGTATTCAATCTTTGTCTCAAAACCTCAGATTGGTACCTGTGGGTTGCTAGTAGTGTTGATTACTCCTTGTAGTTGATGCTAGTTGGTTTATTCGGTGAAAGATCATATGTTCAGATCCTTAATGATATTCAATACCCCTCTGATTATTAACATGAATATGCTTTGTGGGCAGTTACGTTTGTTCCTGAGGACATGGGAGAAGTCTTGTTATAAGTAATCATGTGAATTTGGTATTCGTTTGATATTTTGATGAGATGTATGTTGTCTTTCCTCTAGTGGTGTTATGTGAACGTTGACTACATGACACTTCACCATGATTTGGGCCTAGGGGAAGGCATTGGGAAGTAATAAGTAGATGATGGGGTGCTAGCTAGAGTGACAGAAGCTTAAACCCTAGTTTATGCGTTGCTTCGTAAGGGGTTGATTTGGATCCACATGTTTCATGTTATGGTTAGATTTATCTTAATTCTTCTTTCATAGTTGCGGATGCTTGCGAGAGTGGTTAATCATAAGTGGGAGGCTTGTCCAAATAAGGACAGCATCCAAGCACCGGTCCACCCACATATCAAATTATCAAAGTAACGAACGCGAATCATATGAGCATGATGAAAACTAACTTGACGGTAATTCCCATGTGTCCTCGGAAGCGCTTTGCTTTATATAAGAGTTCGTCCAGGCTTGTCCTTTGCTACAAAAAGGATTGGACCACCTTGCTGCACCTTAGTTACACTTGTTACTTGTTACCCATTACGAATTATCTTATCACAAAACTATCTGTTACCGATAATTTCAGTGCCTGCAGAAAATATCTTGCTGAAAACCACTTGTCATTCCTTCTGCTCCTCGTTGGGTTCGACACTCTTACTTATCAAAAGGACTACGATATATCCCCTATACTTGTGGGTCATCAAGACTCTTTTCTGGCACCGTTGACGGGGAGTGAAGCGCCTTTGGTAAGTGGAATTTGGTAAGGAAACATTTATATTACGTGCTAAAATTTACTGTCACTTGTCACTATGGAACATCATCCTTTGAGGGGTTTGTTCGGGGTATCTTCACCCCGACCGGAAGAACAAAGAGTTGCTCCTCAACCTACTGCACCTACTGAAAATATTTATTATGAAATTTCTTCGGGTATGATAGAGAAACTGCTAGCTAATCCTTATGCAGGAGATGGAACACTACATCCCGATATGCATCTAATTTATGTGGATGAAGTTTGTAGATTATTTAAGCTTGCGGGTTTGCCCGAGGATGAAGTCAAGAAGAAGGTCTTCCCTTTATCTTTGAAGGAGAAGGCATTGACATGGTATAGGCTATGCGATGATATTGGGACTTGGAACTACAACCGATTGAAATTGGAATTTCATTAGAAGTTTTATCCGATGCATCTGGTTCATCGTGATCGGAATTATATATATAATTTTTGGCCTCATGAAGGAGAAAGTATCACTCAAGCTTGGGGGAGGCTTAAGTCAATGTTATATTCATGCCCCAATCATGAGCTCTCAATAGAAATTATTATTCAGAACTTTTATGCTCGGCTTTCTCGTAATGATCAATCCATGCTCGATACTTCTTGTACTGGTTCTTTTATGAAGTAGAATATTGAATTCAAATGGGATCTCTTGGAAAGAATTAAACACAACTCTGAAGATTGGGAACTCGATGAAGGTAAAGAGTCAGGTATAAACCTTAAGTTTGATTGTGTTAAATCTTTCATGAATACCGATGCTTTTCGTGAATTTAGCACTAAGTATGGACTTGACTCTGAGATAGTAGCTTCTTTCTGTGAATCATTTGCTACTCATGTTGATCTCCCTAAGGAGAAGTGGTTTAAATATCATCCTCCCATTGAAGTGAAAATAGTAGAACCTATTAAAGCTTAAGAGGAAACTATTACTTATAATGTTGATCCTGTTATTCCTACTGCTTATATTGAGAAACCACCTTTCCCTGTTAGGATAAAGGAACATGCTAAAGCTTCAGCTGTGGTTCATAAGAGTTAGACTAGAACACCTACACCCTCTAAAGAAATTAAAGTTGAACTATGGTTAAAGATCTCTTGGTCGATAATATTGACGGGCATGTTATTTACTTCTGTGATGAAGCTGCTAGAATTGATAGACCCGATAATAAAGATAAACATAGACCTATTGTTGGCATGCCCGTTGTTTCTGTTAAAATAGGAGATCATTGTCATCATGGCTTATGTGATTTGGGTGCTAGTGTGAGTGCAATTACCTTTACAAATTACGAATGATATTGCACCTACTGAAATAGAAGATATTGATGTCACTATTAAGCTTGCCAATAGAGATACTACCTCACCAATTGAGATTGTTAGAGATGTTGAAGTCTTGTGTGGGAAAATAAAATACTCTACTAATTTTCTAGTTCATGGTTCCCCACAAAATGATTTTTGTCCCATTATTTTTGGTAGACCTTTCTTGAACACTGTTAATGCTAAAATGGTTTGTGAGAAAGAAATTGTTAGTGTAAGTTTTGGGGATGTGTCTCATGAGTTTAACTTCTCCAAATTTCGTAGACAACCCCATGATAAATAATTGCCTAATAAAGAAGAAATTATTGGTCTTGCTTCTATTGCCGTGCCTCCTACTTATCCTTTAGAACAATATTTGCTAGACCATGAAAATGATATGTTCATGAATGAAAGAAAGGAATTAGACGATACTTTCTTTAAACAAATGCCTGTTTTGAAACACAATTTTCTTGTTGAAACTCTTGGAGATCCTCTACCACCCAAGAGTGATCATGTGTTCGATCTTAAACAATTACCTGATACTCTAAAATATGCTTATCTTGATGAGAAAAAGATATATCCTATTATTATTAGTGCTAACCTTTCAGAGCATGATGAAAAGAAATTATTGAAAACTCTGAAGAAGCACTGTGCAGCTATTGGATATACTCTGGATGATCTTAAGGGCATTAGTCCCACTCTATGCCATCACAAAATTAATATGGAACCTGATGCTAAACCAGTCGTTGATCACCAGCGACGGTTGAATCCAAAGATGAAAGAAGTGGTAAGAAATAAAATACTAAAGCTTCTAGAAGCAGGTATAATTTATCCTATTGCTGATAGTAGATGGGTAAGTCATGTTCATTGTGTCCCTAAGAAGGGAGGTATTACCGTTGTTCCTAATGATAAAAATGAATTGATTCCGCAAAGAATTGTCACACATTATAGAATGGTTATTGATTTTAGAAAGTTAAACAAAGCTACTAGGAAAGATCATTATCCTCTACCTTTTATTAACCAAATGCTAGAAAGACTATCAAAACACACACACTTCTGCTTTCTAGATGATTATTCTGGTTTTTTCCAAATACCTGTGTCACAAGAGGATCAAGAAAAAACTACTTTTACTTCCCTTTCAGTACCTTTGCTTATAGACGTATGCCTTTTGGTTTATGTAATGCACATGCTACTTTTTAAAGATGTATGACTGCTATATTCTCTGACTTTTGTGAAAAGATTGTTGAGGTTTTCATGGATGATTTCTCCGTTTACGGAACTTCTTTTGATGATTGCTTAAGCAACCTTGATTGAGTTTTGCAGAGATGTGAAGAAACTAATCTGGTCTTGAATTGGGAGAAGTGCCACTTTATGGTTAATGAAGGTATTGTCTTGGGGCATAAAATCTCCGAAAGAGGTATTGAAGTTGATAAAGCTAAAGTTGATGCTATTGAAAAAATGCCATGTCCTAAAGATATCAAAGGTATAAGAAGTTTTCTTGGTCATGCTGGTTTCTATAGGAGATTTCTAAAAGACTTCTTTAAAATTTCTAGGCCTCTTACTAATCTCTTGCAGAAGGATGTTCCATTTGTTTTTGATGATGAGTGTGTAGAAGCATTTGAAATACTTAAGAAAGCCTTGATTTCTGCACCTATTGTTCAACCACCTGATTGGAACCTACCCTTTGAAGTTATATGTGATGCTAGTGATTATGCTATTGGTGCTCTTCTAGGACAAAGAGTTGATAAGAAATTAAATGTTATCCATTATGCTAGTAAAACTCTAGACAGTGCTCAAAGAAATTATACTACTACCAAAAAAGAATTTTTAGCAGTTGTATTTGCTTGTGATAAGTTCAGATCTTATATTGTTGATTCCAAAGTAACTGTTCACACTGATCATGCTGCTAATAAATACCTTATGGAAAAGAAAGATGCTAAACCTAGACTTATTAGATGGGTTCTCTTGTTGCAAGAATTTGATTTACATATTATGTATAGAAAGGAAGCTGAGAACCCCGTAGCAGACAACTTGTCTAGGTTAGAAAATATTCTTGATGACCCACAACCTATTGATGATAGCTTTCCTGATGAACAATTAGCTGTCATAAATGCTTCTAGTAGTGCTCCTTAGTATGCTGATTATGCTAATTATATTGTTGCTAAATTTATACCACCTAGTTTCACATACCAACAAAATAAAAAGTTTTTCTATGATTTAAGACATTACTTCTGGGATGACCCACACCTTTATAAAGAAGGAGTAGATGGTGTTATTAGACGTTGTGTACCTGAGCATGAACAGGAACAGATCCGAGGCAAGTGTCACTCCGAGGCCTACGAAGGACACCATGCTGGTGATAGAACTGCACACAAGGTATTACAATCTGGTTTTTATTGGCCTACTCTTTTTAAAGATGCTCGTAAGTTTGTCTTGTCTTGTGATGAATGCCAAAGAATTGGAAATATTAGTAGACGTCAGAAAATGCCTATGAATTGTTCACTTGTTATTGAACCATTTGATGTTTGGGGATTTGATTATATGGGACCTTTTCCTTCCTCTAATGGGTATACACATATTCTGGTTGCTGTTGATTATGTTACTAAGTGGGTACAAGCTATTCCAACTAGTAGTGCTGATCATAACACCTACATTAAAATGCTTAAAGAAGTTATTTTCCCAAGGTTTGGAGTCCCTAGATATTTAATGACTGATGGTGGTTCACACTTTATTCATGGTGCTTTCCATAAATTGCTTGCTAAATATGATGTTACCCATAGAATTGCATCTCCATATCCCCCTCAATCTAGTGGTCAAGTAGAATTGAGTAATAGAGAAATAAAATTGATCTTGCAAAGACTGTTAACAGATTTAGAAAGAATTGGTCTAAGAAACTTGATGATGCATTATGGGCTTATAGAACTGCTTATGAAAATCCTACGGGTATGTCTCCATATAAAATGGTTTATGGAAAAGCATGTCACTTACCTCTTGAACTAGAACAAAGCTTATTGGGCAATTAAAGAGCTCAACTATGATGAATGGAGAACCCAAGCCTATGAAAATGCCAAACTGTTTAAAGAAAAGGTTAAAAGATGGCATGACAAAAGGATACAAAAGCATGAATTCAATGTAGGTGACCTTGTCTTGCTATACAATTCTCGTTTAAGATTTTTGCAGGAAAACTTCTCTCTAAATTCAATGTAGGTGAATTCAATGTAGGTGACCTTACATTATGGAGGAAGTTTATCGTTTCGGTGCCATCAAGATCAACAACGCCGAAGGCACTAACCCGAAGGTGGTAAACGGGCAAAGAATCAAACATTATATTTCAGGTACTCCCATAAATGTTGAAACCAATATTATTAATACCATAACACCGGAGGAGTATATAAGGGATATCTACCAGAATGCTCCAGACTCGGAAAAGGAATAGGTATGTGATACGGTAAGTAAACCCACTCCAAAACTTTTCCAAAAGCAATTTTACTCCGTTTTGGAATATTTAAAAAATTAGAAAAATAAAAAGTAGTCCGAAAAGTGCACGAGGAGGCGACAAGCTTTGGGGGCGCGCCCTACCCCCTGGGCGCGCCTCCCAAGCTTGTGGCCACCTCGTGTGCCCTCTGGACTCCGTTTTCTTGCAGTGCACTTCTTTTGGTCGGTAAAAATTCATTATATAATATCCCTAAGGTTTTGACCACCGTATCACGGCAGAACCCTCTATTCTTGTTTCGTGTTGTTTATTGGCAGATCTTAAAATATGTCATCTCAAGATTCTGAGGGAGAGAGCTATGTCACTGATTTCATCGCAAACCCAAAGGCTTATGGGGAGGTGGAGCATTACGGCTGGACTACGGAGGAGGAGGAAGACTCCGACATGGAGAGAACAAGGAATGATAGCTCCGATGAAGACGAAGATCCACTACCTCAACCTGGCAATATGCACGTGGAATTCAAGAAGTCAAGTTCTTTATCACGAGCGGCAATATAAAGTGACGTTCTTTTGCATTAAGATTTTGTGCATCCAACCATAAAAGCGCATGACAACCTCGGCTTCCCTCTGCGAAGGGCCTATCTTTTATTTTACCTCCTACCTTTATACAAGAGTCATGGTGTTCATCACCTCTTATTTTTATACTTTTTCTTTTTGGCAAGCACTATATGTTGGGGGTAGATCTAGATATATATATATCCACTCAGATGTAGATATTCATAAACTATTATTGTTGACATTACCCTTGAGGTAAAAGGTTGGGAGGCAAAGTTATAAGCCCCTATCTTTCTCTGTGTCTGATTGAAACTTTGATCTCATAAGTATCGCGTGAGTGTTAGCAACTGTGAAAGACTAAATGATAGTTGAGTATGTGAAACTTGCTAAACAAAAGCTCTTACATTAACTCTTTCCGACGTTATGATAAACTGCAATTGTTTCAATGACCAAGATTATAGTTTGTTGGTTTGCAATAAAGTTCTTGATTCATACTTTACCTTGTGAACAAATTGTTACTTTAGCATAAGAAATTATATGACCATATATGTTGTTGTTCTAAAGATGATCATGATGCCTTCATGTCCGTATTTTATTTTATCGACACCTCTATCTCTAAACATGTGGACATGATTATCGATTTCGGTTTCCACTTGATTATCGATTTTGGTTTCCGCTTGAGGACAAGCGAGGTCTAAGCTTGGGGGAGTTGATACGTCCATTTTGCATCATGATTTTATATTGATATTTATTGCATTATCGATTTCGGTGTCCGCTTGAGGACAAGCGAGGTCTAAGCTTGGGGGAGTTGATACGTCCATTTTGCATCATGATTTTATATTAATATTTATTGCATTATGGGCTGTTATTACACATTATGGTACAATACTTATGCCTTTTCTCTCTTATTTTACAAGATTTATATGAAGAGGGAGAATGCTGGCAGTTGGAATTCTGGACCGGAAAGGAGCAAATCTGAGAGACTTATTCTGCACAACTCCAAAAGTCCTGAAAATTTACGGAGAATTATTTTGGAATACATAAAAAATATTGGGCGAAGAAATACCAGAGGGGGACCACCAGGTGGCTACAAGCCTGGGGGCGCGCCCTACCCCCCGGGCGCCCCCCTAGGGCTTGTGGGCCTCCTGGCAGGACTCCGGTGTCCATATTCTGCTATATGAAGGGTTTTTACCTGGAAAAAATCACAAGGAAGCTTTCGGGACGAAGCGTCGCCGTCTCGAGGCGAAACCTGGGCAGAAGCAATCTAGGGCTCCGGCGGAGCTATTCTGCCGGGGAAACTTCCCTCCGGGAGGGGGAAATCGAAGCCATCGTCATCATCAATGATCCTCTCATCGAGAGGGGGTCAATCTCCATCATCATCTTCACCAGCACCATCTCCTCTCAAACCCTGGTTCCTCTCTTGTATTCAATCTTTGTCTCAAAACCTCAAATTGGTACCTGTGGGTTGCTAGTAGTGTTGATTACTCCTTGTAGTTGATGCTAGTTGGTTTATTCGATGAGAGATCATATGTTCAGATCCTTAATGATATTCAATACCCCTCTAATTATGAACATGAATATGCTTGGTGAGTAGTTACGTTTGTTCCTGAGGACATGGGAGAAGTCTTGTTATAAGTAATCATGTGAATTTGGTATTCGTTCGATATTTTGATGAGATGTATGTTGTCTTTCCTCTAGTGGTGTTATGTGAACGTCGACTACATGACACTTCACCATGATTTGGGCCTAGGGAAAGGCATTGGGAAGTAATAAGTAGATGATGGGTTGCTAGAGTGTCAAAAGCTTAAACCCTAGTTTATGCGTTGCTTCATAAGGGGCTGATTTGGATCCACATGTTTCATTCTATGGTTAGATTTATCTTAATTCTTCTTTCGTAGTTGCGGATGCTTGCGAGAGTGGTTAATCATAAGTGGGAGGGTTGTCCAAGTAAGGACAGCACCCAAGCACCGGTCCACCCACATATCAAATTATCAAAGTAACGAACGTGAATCATATGAGCATGATGAAAACTAACTTGACAGTAATTCCCATGTGTCCTCGGGAGCGCTTTGCTTTATATAAGAGTTTGTCCAGGATTGTCCTTCGCTACAAAAAGGATTGGGCCACCTTGCTACACCTTAGTTACACTTGTTACTTGTTACCCGTTATGAATTATCTTATCACAAAACTATCTGTTACCGATAATTTCAGTGCCAGCAGAAAATACCTTGCTGAAAACCGCTTGTCATTTCCTTCTGCTCCTCGTTGGGTTTGACACTCTCACTTATCAAAAGGACTACGATAGATCCCCTATACTTGTGGGTCATCAGTATGTTACTTGACCGAGATTCGATCATTGGTATCTCCATACCTAGTCCAATCGCGTTACCAGGAAGTCTCTTTACTCGTTCCATAATACATCATCTTGCAACTAACTCCTTAGTCACTTTGCTTGCAAGCTTCTTGTGATGTGTATTACCGAGAGGGCCCAGAGATACCTCTCCATCATACAGAGTGACAAATCCCAATCTCGATTCACGCCAACTCAATAGACACCTTCGGAGATACCTTTAGAGCATCTTTATGATCACCCAGTTACGTTGTGACGTTTGATAGCACACAAGGTATTCCTCTGGTATCCAGGAGTTGCATGATCTCATGGTCGAAGGAATATGTATTTGACATTAAGAAAGCAGTAGCAATAAACTGAACGATCATATGCTAAGCTAACGTATGGGTCTTGTCCATCACATCATTCTCCTAATGATGTGATCCCGTTATCAAGTGACAACTCATGTCCATGGTTAGGAAACCTTAACCATCTTTGATCAACGAGCTAGTCTAGTAGAGGCTCACTAGGGACACAGTATTTGTTTATGTATCCACACATGTATTTAAGTTTCCGATCAATACAATTCTAGCATGAATAATAAACCTTTATCATGAATAAGGAAATATAATAATAGCAACTTTATTTTTGCCTCTTGGGCATATTTCCATCAGTGCGGCCTCCGACAGATCAACCACCACAAGCGCAATTATTTTTTTAGCAGTGGGAGTCGAAGCATTTGTACCTGATTGTCTGCTAGATGGCACCGGGCAAAGGTGGCAGTGTGGATAGAGGAGGAAAACCACGAGATGATCATCGGTGGTGAGGGCACTGTTGGCGTTCTGGGAACCAGGGTACCCAAACCTGCCTACCTGCTGCCCACGGCATGACTCTCTCGACGGCCTAGTACGGCCCATCTCCAAGATCACCAAGACAAGACCATCACGAGGGGCCTAGCCTCGCGAGGTGGATGACACCAAGACCTCCTGAGGGAGCGGCCTCCCCAGGCGGCCTCCCGAGGAGCGGAGGTTTCTATGCAGGTACCCCACCTCACGAGGCTGCGATGACGTGAGCCATGATGACCAAGGCTAGGCGGGCGCCAGCGGGCGCAGAGGAAGGCAATTTCCCCTTTGGTGCAAAGGAGGCAAGGACAGGCGTGAGTTCCCGAGGAATCCCCCCAAGGTTTCCATTCCGGTGCTACAAGACCAAGACCACAAGCTTGGCAAGGCGGAGGTCATCACCGAGCCCACCGCTGCGCCACAACCAGAAGCTTTGCAGGTGAAGACCACCTTTCGTCAGGATTAGATGTACTACTTGTCCCCTTTCAAATTGACCGTTGTGGGATCCCTTCCCGCCTAAGTTTCGAGGGAAGAGGACCAAGGCCACTATAAATATAGGTTAGCCACCACCGTAGAAAGGACGGGGATCCGATCCATCCCTTTCCACCCTCACCAGAACAGCCCTCGCGAGGTTGTTCATCATCTGTACTAGTTCATCCTCAGCCCCTCGTGAGGCCAATCCACCACAAAGCAGGAGTAGGGTTTTACACCGCAAGGTGGCCCGAACCTGGGTAAACTGCCGTGTTCATCTTCTTCCTTGTTCACGCGAATCCGGCTAGGCTAGGCTGTGGGGCGACGGGCTCTAAGCTTGAGAGGTGGAGATATTCGCACACGCCCCATAGTTCGAACCTTCTTGGGTCTGCGGAACCCTGAATCCAACATTTGGTGTGCCAGGTAGGGGTGTGTCGAAGTCCTTCTTCCACCGTTCACTTCGCCCCCGTTCCGTCGCTCCCATGGCCGATGCTCGCCGCCTCCGTGCCGAGCACCGGGCCGCTCGTGTCGCCCAGACGGCACCCATGGGCAATGGCGCTCCTCGCCGCTTTGCCTCCCCCATGGCTAACGCTGCCACTGACCCCGCTGCCTGTGAGCAGCAGGATTCATCGCTGCCACCTTCCGTGCGGCGTGATGGCCGCATCGCAACTCCATCACCCACTCCAGCCACGACATCGTCTTCCCATGCTCGCCGCGGGCTGGCAAATGCGCAGGCTGCACTGCTCATGGCGCGTGAGCTCCTGTGTTACCGCCCGGCCAATGACCTCTACGATGACTGGCTTGGCTGCATCGCCGAGCTCGTCAACGCCGACGACAAGGCCCCCTTACCGTCCCGCTCGCCCCTTCCCCCGCCATCCCAGGCGGGTGACATGGCTCACGGCGCATCTCCTCCTCTTCCTCCTCTGCGCGGCGCCAACCCCGAGCCCAGGCATGATGTGCCCCAGCGCGCCCCATTGCGTGATGAAGCAAGCTGCCAGGTGATCCAACGCCCGCAAGTCGATGTGCACATGCTCCCGGCGCCACAGCTCCAACACAAGGACCGCGCGCCGCCGGAGGTCGCGACACGCGGGCGTCAAGACCAAGCTCCACCCATGCGGCAGGCACCTGTGAGTGCGGCAGGCTGCCGTGCTTTCACCCCAGAGCTGCGCCGTGTCGTCTGGCCCGGCAAGTTCAAGTCGATCTGCCTCCATGTTACGACGGCACCCCTCACCCCGCGGAATTTCTGCAGCTCTACGTGCTGAGCATCGAAGTGGCAAACGGCGACGACAAGGTCATGGCGAACTGGTTCCCCATGGCCCTCAAGGATGGCGTGCGCTCTTGGCTCCTAAACCTCTTGGTGGGGTCGATCTCCTCCTGGGATGAGCTTCGCGAGTGTTTCATCGCCAACTTTCAGGGTACTCACGACCGCGCTCCTGCAATGGGCGACCTGCGGCGCGTGAAGCAGCAGTCGGGCGAGACCTTGCACAAGTACATACAGCTCTTCACGAACGTCTGTCTCAAGATCCCGAAGGCGTCCGACGAAGCCATCATCTCGGCGTTCTCTGAAGGCGTCCAGGATGTCAAGATGAAGGAGGAGCTTGCCATCAACAAAGACCTATGCTCAGCCCTGGAGATGTTCAACCTGGCGAACAAATGTGCAAGGGCCGAGGAGGGCCGCCTCTTCCTCCTGGAGCTTCCTGAGGCAGACCCTGAGGACAAGAAGGCCAAGGCTAAGGAGGCGAAGCGCAAGGGCCCCACCATACTTGCGGCTGAACCTAAGATGAAGCGCGGTCGTGACCACGATGAACCCCCCAGGGGCAACCGCCCGTTCTGCATCTTCCACAAAATACACAGCCACAACACCAACGACTGCCAAGAGCTCAGGGCCCTTTGTGATGAGTGCCTTGGTCGCCGCCCCGAGCACGGTGACCAGGGCTACGGCCATGGCTGAGGCTGCTGGGACAACCGCGACCCCCGTCAGGACTGGCGTGATCAGCCTCATGAGGACCTCTGGCGCGATGAGCCTCATGACGGGTTCTAGCATGATCAGCCTCGTGAGGCCCGTCCTCAGGGCAATGCTGGCCTCCCTTCGCTTCCGCCGCCGCCAAGGAGGAACGATGACAACCGGCAGGACGACGGGGCTGGGGGCTTCCAAGAACCTCGTGCTATCGCCTGCATCCTGGGTGGTGCGCAGGCCCCAGCCTCTCAACGCATCTTCAAGCAGTTCGCTCATGAAGTGAACGTGGCCCTTCCCAGGCTCGAGGCCACGCGTCCCCTCAAGTGGTCATAGTACGCCATCACTTTCGACTCCAAGGATCATCTCAAGTGCTCGGCTGTCGAAGGTGCGCTTCCCATGCTCTGCACGCCCACCATCAGCAACATCCTCGTCACCAAGACCCTCATCGACGGTGGCGTGGGGCTCAATGTCCTCTCCGTTAAGACGTTCGAGACGCTCCAAGTGCCCTATGATTAGCTTCTGCCAACCAAGCCTTTCTCAGGGGTGACCGATGGCTCCACCATCCCCCTGGGGCAGATACGCCTCCCTGTCACCTTCGGCAGGGGGGGGGGGGGGGGGGGGGGGGGGGGGGGGGGGGGGGGGGGGGGGGGGGGGGGGGGGGGGGGGGGGGGGGGGGGGGGGGGGGGGGGGGGGGGGGGGGGGGGGGGGGGGGGGGGGGGGGGGGGGGGGGGGGGGGGGGGGGGGGGGGGGGGGGGGGGGGGGGGGGGGGGGGGGGGGGGGGGGGGGGGGGGGGGGGGGGGGGGGGGGGGGGGGGGGGGGGGGGGGGGGGGGGGGGGGGGGGGGGGGGGGGGGGGGGGGGGGGGGGGGGGGGGGGGGGGGGGGGGGGGGGGGGGGGGGGGGGGGGGGGGGGGGGGGGGGGGGGGGGGGGGGGGGGGGGGGGGGGGGGGGGGGGGGGGGGGGGGGGGGGGGGGGGGGGGGGGGGGGGGGGGGGGGGGGGGGGGGGGGGGGGGGGGGGGGGGGGGGGGGGGGGGGGGGGGGGGGGGGGGGGGGGGGGGGGGGGGGGGGGGGGGGGGGGGGGGGGGGGGGGGGGGGGGGGGGGGGGGGGGGGGGGGGGGGGGGGGGGGGGGGGGGGGGGGGGGGGGGGGGGGGGGGGGGGGGGGGGGGGGGGGGGGGGGGGGGGGGGGGGGGGGGGGGGGGGGGGGGGGGGGGGGGGGGGGGGGGGGGGGGGGGGGGGGGGGGGGGGGGGGGGGGGGGGGGGGGGGGGGGGGGGGGGGGGGGGGGGGGGGGGGGGGGGGGGGGGGGGGGGGGGGGGGGGGGGGGGGGGGGGGGGGGGGGGGGGGGGGGGGGGGGGGGGGGGGGGGGGGGGGGGGGGGGGGGGGGGGGGGGGGGGGGGGGGGGGGGGGGGGGGGGGGGGGGGGGGGGGGGGGGGGGGGGGGGGGGGGGGGGGGGGGGGGGGGGGGGGGGGGGGGGGGGGGGGGGGGGGGGGGGGGGGGGGGGGGGGGGGGGGGGGGGGGGGGGGGGGGGGGGGGGGGGGGGGGGGGGGGGGGGGGGGGGGGGGGGGGGGGGGGGGGGGGGGGGGGGGGGGGGGGGGGGGGGGGGGGGGGGGGGGGGGGGGGGGGGGGGGGGGGGGGGGGGGGGGGGGGGGGGGGGGGAAGAAGCAGCTCCTCCCCAAGAGATGCCAGGAGCCTGGGACGCCCGTTGGCGGTGCCTCGAACTCCACGCCCACTGCTGGGGCGCCTCTTCCTCCCTCATAGGAACGCGCGCCCGTCGCTTCCCTCAGGACGGGCTCGGGGGCTTCCATCTGGAGAGCCTCTGACCTGACTGGTGCGACGAGGGAGGGTTCGGGCACTGATACGTCTCCAACGTATCTATAATTTTTGCTTGTTCCATGCTGTTATATTATCATTCTTGGATGTTTGACAATCATTTTGTAGCAACTTTATATCATTTTTTGGGACTAACCTATTGACATAGTGCCTAATGCCAGTTGCTATTTTTTTGCTTTTTTTTACTTCACAGAAAATCAATACCAAATGGAGTCCAAACACAGTGAAACTTTTTGGAGATTTTTTCTAGACCAGAAGACACCTGTTGGGCCAAAGAAGTACCAGAGGGGGGCTCCGAGGGGACCACAACCCACCTGGGCGCGCCTGGGGGCCCAGACGCGCCCTGGTGGGTTATGCCCACCTCGGCCGCCTCCTGCACAGCCTCTTTGCTCTATAAATACCCCGAAAATCCAAAAACCCTAGGGAAGTCGAGGAAACAAAATTCCAGCCGCCGCAAGTTCCAGAACCACCAGATCCAATCTAGACACCATCACAGAGGGGTTCATCATCCTCATTGGTGCCTCTCCGATGATGCATGAGTAGTTCATTGTAGACCTACGGGTCCATAGTTAGTAGATAGATGGCTTTCTCTCTCTCTCTTTTGATTCTCAATACAATGGTCTCTTGGAGATCTATTTGATGTAACTCTTTTTGCGATGTGTTTGTTGGGATCCGATGAACTTTGAGTTTATGATCAGATCTATTTATCCATGAAAGTTATTTGAGTTTCTTTGATCTCTTATATGCATGATTACTTATAGCCTCATATTTCTTCTTCGAATCTTTGGTTTAGTTAGGCCGACTAGATTGATTTTTCTTGCCATGGGAAGGGGTGCTTTGTGATGGGTTCGGTCGTGCAGTGTTCTTTCCCAGTGACAGAAGGGGCAGCAAGACACGTATTGATCATTGCCATTAAGGATAACAAGATGGGGTCTATTCCTACATGAATAGATCTTGTCTACATCATGTCATCGTTCTTATCGCATTACTCCATTTTTCCATGAACTTAATACACTAGATGCATGCTGCATAGCGGTCGATGTGTGGAGTAATAGTAGTAGATGCAGGCAGGAGTCCGTCTACTAATCTTGGACGTGATGCCTATATAATGATCATTGCCTGGATATCGTGGGGGGGGGGGGGGGGGGGGGGGGGGGGGGGGGGGGGGGGGGGGGGGGGCCGCCGTATGCTATTTTTCTCGAGAGAAGCCACTAGTGAAATCTACGGGCCCCGGGTCTATTCTTTATCATATTTGCCTAAAGATCTATTTTTATTTGATTTTTTTCAGATCTATTATTCTAAAAACCCAAAAATACCTTGTTGCACTTTTTCTTTATTTATTTTGTTTTGTTTTATTGCGAGATCTATTTATCCAAAATTATACAAACCAATCTATCTTTTACCCAAGAGGGATTGACAACCCCTCTTACGCGTCGGGTTGCAAATATTCATTCTTTGTGTGCAGGTACCATTTACATAGTATTGCTTGGTTCTCCTACTGGTTCGATAACCTTGGTTTCATAACTGAGGGAAATACCTATCGTAGCTGTACTGCATCATCCCTTCCTCTTTGGGGAAATATCGACGTAGTTCAAGCGACATCAAAAGGATTTTCTGGCGCCGTTGCCGGGGAGGATCAAGTCAAGATAGTCTCCCGTCCACGTGCCAATTTCTGGCGTTGTTGCCGGGGAGACATCGTCAACATCTATCAGGTTCCTAATCACAAATCTCATCTCCTTGCAATTTACATTATTTGCTATTTGCCTCTTGTTTTCATCTCCCCCACTTCACAAAAATTTACTGTTTTATTCGCCCTCTTTTTTGTTCGCCGTTTTCTCGTCAGATCTGTTTTTGTGTGCAATCTTGTTTGCGTAGTCATGATGCCTCAAAGAAAATATTATAATGTTCCTTACCCCAATATTTTGCTTGAAATTAAGAAAAGTACTAAGGAATATATGACTACACAATTTGAGCACAATAAATATTTTACCGAAGAACTTAAGGAACACTCTATTGTACTGGATGCTAGAACAAAACAACTTGATGATATTAGTAGAGAAGTTTGTAATATCCAATCTAAGTATGCTTTCGCTGCTAGGGAAAATATTCGATGCACAAGATACCCTAGTAAATCAAATGGCCGCTAAACCAATCTCGTTAGAAGATAAAAATGATGAAGATCTTAAAGTGATTGGTGTTTCTTCTATTGATTCCTTGTTTAGTAAGATTGAATTGATGATAAAGGGACTGAAGAAGAGTCAACTTTAGTTAGAAGGCGTCCCGATAATTCGGAGGGTGAAAATCTTGATAAAAAATTGATAAAAGTGGGTTTGGAGAGGTCAAAACTTTAACTAGTGATGTGCCCACTCTTTTGGATTACAAAGACTTTAATTATGATAATTGCTCTTTGATTGATTGTATTTCTTTGTTGCAATCCATGATGAATTCACCCCATGCTTATGAACAAAATAAAGCTTTTACTAAACATATTGTTGATGCTATGATGAAAGCTTTGGAAGAAAAGTTGGAATTAGAGATCTCAATTCCTAGAAAATTACATGATGAATGGAAACCTACCATTAAAGTCAAGATTAAAAATTATGAGTGTTTTGCTTTATGTGATTTGGGTGCTAGTGTTTCCACAATTCCAAAGTCTTTATGTGATGTGCTTGGTCTTACCAATATTGAAGAGTGTTCTTTAAATTTGCACTTGGCGGATTCTACTATTAAAAAGCCTATGGGAAGAATTAATGATGTTCTTATTCTTGCAAATAGGAATTATGTGCGCATAGATTTTATTATTCTTGATATTGATTGCAACCCGTCTTGTCCAATTATACTTGGTAGACCATTTTTAGGTACTATTGGTGCCGTGATTGATATGAAAGAAGGCAATATTAAATTTCAATTTCCACTAAGAAAGGGAATGGAACACTTCCCTAGAACAAGAATCAAGCCACCATATGAATCAATCATGAGGGCATATTATGGATCTAGAACTAAAGATGATAATACTTGAATCTATGCTTTATGCCTAGCTAAGGACGTAAAACGATAGCGCTTGTTGGGAGGCAACCCAATGAATAAAATTTATTTTTGCCTTTTTCTTTATGTTCTTGAGTGTTTGAACAATTATTCCTCTATTATGATTGTGTTTTTTATGTTTAATAAGTGTTTGGTCCAAGCAAAGCCTTTGCGATCATGTTGGGTGATAGTTGATTTGATCTTGTTAAAAAACAGGAACTTTTGTGTCCAGTAAAACAATTTTAAAAAATTACAGAAGCGGAAAAAATTTCTGAAGTTTTTTCAAAATATTGATATACAAATTTCCTATGTTTTCCTAATTTTTCAGAATTTTTGGAGTTACAGAAGTATACGAAGTTTTCAGATTGCTACAGACTGTTCTGTTTTTGACAGATTCTGTTTTCGCTGCATTGTGTGCTTATTTTGATGAATCTATGGGTTGTATCGGGGGGTATGAGCCATAGCAAAGTTGTAATACAGTAGATATAATGCAATAATAAAATATGAATGGGTTTGCAACAGTACTTAGAGTGGTGATTTTCTTTGTTATACTAACGGATCTCATGAAGGTTTTTGTTAAGTTTTGTGTGATTGAAGTTTTCAAGTTTTGGGCGAGATCACGATGGATGAAGGAATAAGGAGTAAGAAGAGCCTAAGCTTGGGGATGCCCACAACACCCCAAGGTAATATTCAAGGAGAAACAAGCTACTAAGCTTGGGGATGCCCCGAGTGGCATCCCCTCTTTCTTCTAACGACCATCGGTATTTTACTTGGAGCTATAATTTTATTCGTCACATATTATGAGTTTTGCTTGGAGCGTCTTGTATTATATGAGTCTTTGCTTGTTTTGCTTTTTGTTTTGTATCAAGTATACTTTCTGAACACACCTATTTGAGAGATCCAAAATTATGCTATGATTTGTTAGAATTGCTCTATGTGCTTCACTTAAATTTTTTGAGCTATGGAATTGCTCTAGTGCTTCACTTATATCTTTTTGAGCACAGTGTGCTTTAATGTTTTTGAAGAAATGCTCTCATGCTTCACATAGATTTATTTTAGAGTTAGTAATTTTTGAAGAAATTCTCTCATGCTTCACTTATATTATTTTGAGAGACGGAAATTTTTTATGCTCATGTTCTTCACTTAGATTTGTTTGAGCTATCAAAAGCAACATATGAAACTAGTCCCAAAGTGATAGATATTCAAGAGGGATACAATAAAAACTTTCATGAAGATCATTGGACAAAATAAACTTGATTCTTTGTAATAGTTTTGCGATTTGATGATAGCGATGTATGAGTCATGTTGATGAGTAATTGTGCTTTAGTAAGAATATTGGTGTTAAGGTTTATGATTCCCTATGCAAGCACGAAAGTTAATAGTTATGCAATGAATTTATATCCTACTTGTGGTGCATTATTCGGTGTTAGTTATGCTTAATGCTCACTTATGTGAATTTTTTGTTTCTTGGTTGGATGCTTCTCAATCTTTTTTCTAGCCTTCATTTGTACTAAGTAGGAATACTACTTGTGCATCCAAAATCCTTAAACCCAGTTTTTCCATATGAGTCCACTATACCTACCTATATGCGGTATTTCCGTGTCGTTCTAAGCAAATTTGTATATGCCATCTCTAATTTTCAAAATAAATTTCCTTTTTGTGTGCTCGTACCGCTCATGAAATGGTAGGGGGTGGCTGATATTTTTCCATGCTAGATGTGTTATTCTCAAGATGAGTGTTTATTCACTTGTCATTGCACGAGAGTATGGCAAAGGTATTAGGGATGCCCAGTCCCCAAATAAAAAATAAATTTACTTTATGTTGTCAAATAATAAATTCCTTGGAAAGTGTTGGTATGGATGGCACCCGTGGATACGGCTAGCCGTGGAATGTGAAAGTATGATGAAAAAAGGAATAACCTTTATTTTCTGTTTGGGAACCGCCTATGATATATCTAGCATGGAAAGTATTGGGAACTAGTCGATCGTTTTTGTTGACAGGAAAAGCATGCCACCCAAAATGTTTTATCTCTCTTTTTTCGCTTTGAGCTCTGGCACCTCTACAAATCCCTACTTCCCACTGCGAAGGGCCTTTCTATTTACTTTATGCAATTTTTATTTTTATTTGAGTCTCCATCTTCTCTTATAAAGCACCAACTAAGGGGCACTATGATCATACTTGAGCATTGGGTGTAGCTAATATGCGAGTGTATTTCATGAATGGATCAATGATTGAGCATAATGGGCTAGGGATAACTTGTTTTAGTGTTGATATTTTGAAAGACATGGTTGCTTGTTGATTGCTTGAGTATTGAAATCTTCATGTCAAAACTAGACTATTGCTTTGAATCATATAAAAGTCCAAATGTCCATGCTACAAAAGAAAATAATATGTGATGAACATGTTATGTAGCATTCCACATCAAAAATTCCGTTTTTATCATTTACCTACTCGAGGACGAGTAGGAATTAAGCTTGGAGATACTGATACGTCTCCAACGTATCTATAATTTTTGCTTGTTCCATGCTATTATATTATCATTGTTGGATGTTTTACAATCATTTTATAGAAACTTTATATCATTTTTTGGGACTAACCTATTGGCATAGTGCCCAGTGCCAGTCGCTGTTTTTTGCTTGTTTTTTTACTTCGCAGAAAATCAATACCAAACGGAGTCCAAACACAGCGAAACTTTTTGGTGATTTTTTCTGGACTAGAAGACACCTGTTGGGCCAAAGAAGTACCAGAGGGGGGCTCCGAGGGGAGCACAACCCACCTGGGTGCGCCTGGGGGCCCAGGCGCGCCCTGGTGGGTTGTGCCCACCTGGGTCGCCTCCCGCACCGCCTCTTTGCTCTATAAATACCCTGAAAATCCAAAAACCCTAGGGAAGTCGACAAAACACAATTCCAGCCGCCGCAAGTTCTAGAACCACCAGATCCAATCTAGACAGCATCATGGAGAGGTTCATCATCCTCATTGGTGCCTCTCCGATGATGCGTGAGTAGTTCATTATAGACCTACGGGTCCATAGTTAGTAGTTAGATGGCTTTCTCTCTCTCTTTTGATTCTCAATACAATGGTCTCTTGGAGATCTATTTGATGTAACTCTTTTTGCGGTGTGTTTGTTGGGATCCGATGAACTTGGGGGGGGGGGGGGGGGGGGGGGGGGGGGGGGGGGGGGGGGGGGGGGGGGGGGGGGGGGGGGGGGGGGGGGGGGGGGGGGGGGGGGGGGGGGGGGGGGGGGGGGGGGGGGGGGGGGGGGGGGGGGGGGGGGGGGGGGGGGGGGGGGGGGGGGGGGGGGGGGGGGGGGGGGGGGGGGGGGGGGGGGGGGGGGGGGGGGGGGGGGGGGGGGGGGGGGGGGGGGGGGGGGGGGGGGGGGGGGGGGGGGGGGGGGGGGGGGGGGGGGGGGGGGGGGGGGGGGGGGGGGGGGGGGGGGGGGGGGGGGGGGGGGGGGGGGGGGGGGGGGGGGGGGGGGGGGGGGGGGGGGGGGGGGGGGGGGGGGGGGGGGGGGGGGGGGGGGGGGGGGGGGGGGGGGGGGGGGGGGGGGGGGGGGGGGGGGGGGGGGGGGGGGGGGGGGGGGGGGGGGGGGGGGGGGGGGGGGGGGGGGGGGGGGGGGGGGGGGGGGGGGGGGGGGGGGGGGGGGGGGGGGGGGGGGGGGGGGGGGGGGGGGGGGGGGGGGGGGGGGGGGGGGGGGGGGGGGGGGGGGGGGGGGGGGGGGGGGGGGGGGGGGGGGGGGGGGGGGGGGGGGGGGGGGGGGGGGGGGGGGGGGGGGGGGGGGGGGGGGGGGGGGGGGGGGGGGGGGGGGGGGGGGGGGGGGGGGGGGGGGGGGGGGGGGGGGGGGGGGGGGGGGGGGGGGGGGGGGGGGGGGGGGGGGGGGGGGGGGGGGGGGGGGGGGGGGGGGGGGGGGGGGGGGGGGGGGGGGGGGGGGGGGGGGGGGGGGGGGGGGGGGGGGGGGGGGGGGGGGGGGGGGGGGGGGGGGGGGGGGGGGGGGGGGGGGGGGGGGGGGGGGGGGGGGGGGGGGGGGGGGGGGGGGGGGGGGGGGGGGGGGGGGGGGGGGGGGGGGGGGGGGGGGGGGGGGGGGGGGGGGGGGGGGGGGGGGGGGGGGGGGGGGGGGGGGGGGGGGGGGGGGGGGGGGGGGGGGGGGGGGGGGGGGGGGGGGGGGGGGGGGGGGGGGGGGGGGGGGGGGGGGGGGGGGGGGGGGGGGGGGGGGGGGGGGGGGGGGGGGGGGGGGGGGGGGGGGGGGGGGGGGGGGGGGGGGGGGGGGGGGGGGGGGGGGGGGGGGGGGGGGGGGGGGGGGGGGGGGGGGGGGGGGGGGGGGGGGGGGGGGGGGGGGGGGGGGGGGGGGGGGGGGGGGGGGGGGGGGGGGGGGGGGGGGGGGGGGGGGGGGGGGGGGGGGGGGGGGGGGGGGGGGGGGGGGGGGGGGGGGGGGGGGGGGGGGGGGGGGGGGGGGGGGGGGGGGGGGGGGGGGGGGGGGGGGGGGGGGGGGGGGGGGGGGGGGGGGGGGGGGGGGGGGGGGGGGGGGGGGGGGGGGGGGGGGGGGGGGGGGGGGGGGGGGGGGGGGGGGGGGGGGGGGGGGGGGGGGGGGGGGGGGGGGGGGGGGGGGGGGGGGGGGGGGGGGGGGGGGGGGGGGGGGGGGGGGGGGGGGGGGGGGGGGGGGGGGGGGGGGGGGGGGGGGGGGGGGGGGGGGGGGGGGGGGGGGGGGGGGGGGGGGGGGGGGGGGGGGGGGGGGGGGGGGGGGGGGGGGGGGGGGGGGGGGGGGGGGGGGGGGGGGGGGGGGGGGGGGGGGGGGGGGGGGGGGGGGGGGGGGGGGGGGGGGGGGGGGGGGGGGGGGGGGGGGGGGGGGGGGGGGGGGGGGGGGGGGGGGGGGGGGGGGGGGGGGGGGGGGGGGGGGGGGGGGGGGGGGGGGGGGGGGGGGGGGGGGGGGGGGGGGGGGGGGGGGGGGGGGGGGGGGGGGGGGGGGGGGGGGGGGGGGGGGGGGGGGGGGGGGGGGGGGGGGGGGGGGGGGGGGGGGGGGGGGGGGGGGGGGGGGGGGGGGGGGGGGGGGGGGGGGGGGGGGGGGGGGGGGGGGGGGGGGGGGGGGGGGGGGGGGGGGGGGGGGGGGGGGGGGGGGGGGGGGGGGGGGGGGGGGGGGGGGGGGGGGGGGGGGGGGGGGGGGGGGGGGGGGGGGGGGGGGGGGGGGGGGGGGGGGGGGGGGGGGGGGGGGGGGGGGGGGGGGGGGGGGGGGGGGGGGGGGGGGGGGGGGGGGGGGGGGGGGGGGGGGGGGGGGGGGGGGGGGGGGGGGGGGGGGGGGGGGGGGGGGGGGGGGGGGGGGGGGGGGGGGGGGGGGGGGGGGGGGGGGGGGGGGGGGGGGGGGGGGGGGGGGGGGGGGGGGGGGGGGGGGGGGGGGGGGGGGGGGGGGGGGGGGGGGGGGGGGGGGGGGGGGGGGGGGGGGGGGGGGGGGGGGGGGGGGGGGGGGGGGGGGGGGGGGGGGGGGGGGGGGGGGGGGGGGGGGGGGGGGGGGGGGGGGGGGGGGGGGGGGGGGGGGGGGGGGGGGGGGGGGGGGGGGGGGGGGGGGGGGGGGGGGGGGGGGGGGGGGGGGGGGGGGGGGGGGGGGGGGGGGGGGGGGGGGGGGGGGGGGGGGGGGGGGGGGGGGGGGGGGGGGGGGGGGGGGGGGGGGGGGGGGGGGGGGGGGGGGGGGGGGGGGGGGGGGGGGGGGGGGGGGGGGGGGGGGGGGGGGGGGGGGGGGGGGGGGGGGGGGGGGGGGGGGGGGGGGGGGGGGGGGGGGGGGGGGGGGGGGGGGGGGGGGGGGGGGGGGGGGGGGGGGGGGGGGGGGGGGGGGGGGGGGGGGGGGGGGGGGGGGGGGGGGGGGGGGGGGGGGGGGGGGGGGGGGGGGGGGGGGGGGGGGGGGGGGGGGGGGGGGGGGGGGGGGGGGGGGGGGGGGGGGGGGGGGGGGGGGGGGGGGGGGGGGGGGGGGGGGGGGGGGGGGGGGGGGGGGGGGGGGGGGGGGGGGGGGGGGGTCTTGCTCAATCCCTAGGTAGGTATGGTGGACTCTTGAAAATAAGATTTGGGTTTAAGGGTTTTTGGATGCACAAGTAGTATCTCTACTTAGTGCGGAATTTTTTTTGGCTAGCAAAGATAGGGGCAAGCATCACATGTTGAAGGATCTATGACAATATAACTTCTATGTGAATATGAACAAACATAAATCATTACGTTGTCTTCCTTGTCCAACGTCAACAATTTTGGCATATAATATTTTTATGGGGGCTCACAATCACAAAATATTTCTAGGATAGTGTATTTATATGTGAATCTTCTCTTCCCTTATTAATTCTTTCATGAGTTGCATCATTGACCAATGCTATGTTTGTCAATCTCTAATAAAATTTTCTACTTATACTTTTCCTTATGTGGTGTCATCACTTACCATAAGATTAGCATATGATCTTTTTAATTTATTTCCTTTCTTTTTATTGCAACATGAAAGTAAAGAAAGCAAAAACTCAAACTAAACTTTATTATATATCTCGCACACAATTACAAGGATAGCTCACTAAGCAAACTCTCGAAAAGAATGGATCGAACTAAACTTTTATTCATCTAAAGAAAAAGATCGAACTAAATTAAGTAAAGGCAAAAGATAGTGGGGATGATACGATACCGGGGCACCTCCCCCAAGCTTGGTGGAAGCCAAGGGGAGTGCCCATACCCGATATTCAATTTTCTTTTGGTGATGAAGAAGAGGGTGGTGGTGGTGAAGTAGATGCGATCTTGTCCTTGGGTTTCCATGGCAGAGGTCCACCATCGTAAGAGGAGGAATGAGTCTCACGTGTCCTGCAGCTGGCAGCCAAACTCATACCTTTAAACCTCGCCTCATATTCAAAGACTTGGTTTTGAAGATCATAGATCTGGCTTTGGAGGAAGTTGATTTGCTCGTTGAGGGTGAAGACGATGTCCTTCATGGACTTGCCATCCACCTTGAGATCACGGATAAGGTCCGTAATCATGAGGTGATTGGCATTGAGTCCACGCTCCACCATCCCCTTGCACCTCCTGCTCCATAGCTTCAAGCCTGGCCTCCACGGTTCCTGTCCCCTTGGGTCCTTGCACATCGCGGATGTGCAGCACCCGCTCATGCATCTGGATGGCCTGAGGGTGCTGCACCACCTCCCGCAAATATGGGTTGATGACGTTCTTGAAGAACTTGTCCTTGGAGGAGCTTGAAGCGGCCATCGTAGATGGGATCTGATAAAAAACAGCAAGGAAAAGAAAACAGAAGATTTCTCCACGATACGGTGGTCAATAGGTTCGGGGGGTATATAAAGATTTTTATCTTGGGAAACAAGCAAATGGAAGAAAAACGGGCACAACCCACCTGGGCGCGCCTGGCAAGCCAGGGGCGTCCTGGTGTCTTGTGCCCACCAGGGTCACTTTCCCGGTAGTTTCTTATTTTCCTAATTTTCTAAATATTCCAAAACTGACAAAAAATATTTTTGCGGATTTTTCGGAGTCCGTTTACTTACCGTATCACGTACCTCCTCCTTTTTCAAGATTCTGGAGTGTTCCGGAAGGACTCTTTTATGTGTTCTTCTGGTGTCAATGTTTAGATAATATTACTTTCAACATTAATGGGTGTACCTGAGATATAATGTTTTATTCATTGCCCATTGACAACCTTCGGGTTAGTACCTTCGGCATTATTTATTTTGATAGCTCCAGACCGATAAATCTCCTCGATAACATAGGGTCCTTCCCATTTGGAGAGGAGTTTTCCTGCAAAGAACCTGAAATGAGAGTTGTACAAAAGAACATATTCTCCGACTTTGAACTCATGCTTTTGGATTCTTTTATCATGCCATCTTTTAACTTTTTATTTAAATAATTTGGTATTTTCATAAGCTTGGGTTCTCCATTCATCTAATGAGCTAATATCAAATAACCTCTTTTCACCGGCAAGTTTGAAATCATAATTGAGTTCTTGGACTGCCAATATGCTTTATGTTCTAACTCAAGAGGCAAATGACAAGCTTTTCCATAAACCATTTTATAAGGAGACATACCCATAGGATTTTTATATGCTGTTCTATAAGCCCAAAGTGCATCATCTAATTTCTTAGACCAATTCTTCTGGGACCTATTGACAGTCTTTTGTAAAATTAATTTTATTTCTCTATTGCTAAGTTCAACTTGACCACTAGACTGAGGATGATAAGGTGATGCAATTCTATGGTTAACATCATACTTGGCAAGCATTTTGCAGAAAGCACCATGAATAAAGTGTGAACCACCATCAGTCATAAAATATCTAGGGACTCCAAACCTTTGGAAAATAACTTCCTTAAGCATTTTAATAGAGGTGTTGTGATCAGCACTATTGGTTGGAATAGCTTCTACCCATTTAGTAACATAATCAACAGCAACCAAAATATGTGTATACCCATTAGAGGAAGGAAAAGGTCCCATGTAATCAAATCCCCAAACATCAAATGGTTCAACAACAAGTGAATAATTCATAGGCATTTCTTAACGCTTACCAATATTACCTATTCTGTGACATTCATCACAAGATAAGACGAACTTTTGAGCATCCTTGAAGAGAGTAGGCCAATAAAATCCAGATTGCAATACCTTGTGAGCAGTTCTGTCTCCAGCATGATGCCCTCCATAAGCTTCGGAGCGACATTTCTGTAGGATTTGTCCCTGTTCATGCTCAGGTACACAATTTCTAATAATACCATCTACTCCTTTATAAAGATGTGGGTCATCCCAAAAGTAATGTCTTAAGTCATAGAAGAATTTTTTCTTTTGTTGGTAAGTAAAGCTAGGTGGTAAATATTTAGCAACAATGTAATTAGCATAATCAGCATACCAAGGAGTATTATTAGAAACATTTATTGCAGCTAACTGCTCATCAGGGAAGCTATCATCAATAGGTAGTGGGTCATCAAGCACATTTCCAAGCCTAGACAAGTTATCAGCTACTGGGTTCTCAGCTCCTTTTCTATCAGTAATATGTAAATCAAATTCTTGTAGCAAGAGAACCCATCGAATAAGTCTAGGTTTAGCATCTTTCTTTTCCATATGATATTTAATAGCAGCATGGTCGGTGTGAACGATAATTTTAGAGTCAACAATGTAAGATCTAAATTTATCACAAGCAAACACCACTGCTAGAAATTATTTTTCAGTAGTTGCATAATTCCGTTGTGCACTGTCTAGAGTTTTACTAGCATAATGAATAACATTCAGTTTCTTATCAACTCTTTGTCCTAGAACAACACCAACAGCATAATCACTAGCATCACACATAATTTCAAAAGGCAAGTTCCAATCAGGTGGTTGAACAATAGGTGCAGAAATTAAGGCTTTCTTGTGTGTTTCGAAGGCTTCTAAACAATCATCATCAAAAACGAAAGGAACATCCTTTTGCAAAAGATTTGTAAGAGGCCTAGAAATTTTAGAAAAGTCTTTAATAAATCTCCTATAGAAACCAGCATGACCTAGGAAACTACGAATACCTTTGATATCTTTAGGACATGGCATTTTCTCAATTGCATCAACCTGAGCTTTGTCCACTTCAATACCTCTTTCAGAAATTTTATGGCCCAAAACAATACCTTCATTAACCATAAAGTGGCACTTCTCCCAATTCAAGACAAGATTTGTTTGCTCGCATCTCTGCAAAACTCGATCAAGATTGCTTAAACAATCATCAAAAGACTTCCCATAAACAGAGAAGTCATCCATGAAAACCTCAACAATCTTTTCACAAAAGTTAGAGAATATAACAGTCATACATCTTTGAAAGGTAGCAGGTGCATTGCATAAACCAAAAGGCATACGTCTATAAGCATAAGTTCCAAAGGGACAAGTGAAAGTGGTCTTTTCTTGATCAGGTTGAGAAACAGGTATTTGTGAAAACCCAGAATATCCATCAAGGAAGAAGAAGTGTGTGTGCTTAGATAATCTTTCTAGCATTTGATCAATAAAAGGCAGAGGGTAATGATCTTTTCTAGTTGCTTTGTTTAATTTTCTAAAATCAATTACCATTCTATAGCTTGTAACAATTCTTTGTGGAATAAGTTCATTCTTATCATTAGGAACAACAGTAATACCTCCTTTCTTAGGAACAAAATTAACAGGACTTACCCATCTACTATCAGCTATAGGATAGATTATACCTGCTTCCAGAAGTTTTAATATCTCCGTTCTTACCACTTCTTTCATCTTCGGATTTAACCGACATTGGTAATCAACAACGGGTTTAGCATCAGGTTCCATATTAATCTTGTGCTGACATAGAGTGGGACTAATGCCCTTTAAATCATCAAGAGTATATCCAATAGCAGCTCGGTGCTTCCTTAGAACTTCAATAATCTTTCTTCTTCATGTTCTGAAAGGTTAGCACTAATAATAACAGGATATATCTTCTTTTCATCAAGATAAGCATATTTCAAAGTGTCTGGCAATTGTTTTAATTCAAACACAGGATCACCTTTAGGTGGAGGAGGACCTCCTAGAGTTTCAATAGGCAAATTGTGTTTAAGCGGAGGACGTTGTTCAAAGAAAATCTCATCTATTTCATTTCTTTCATGCATATGTAAATCATTTTCATGGTCTAGCAAATATTGTTCTAAAGGATCAGTAGGAGGCACAGCAATAGAAGCAAGACCAATTATTTCATCCTTACTAGGAAATTCTTTTTCATGAAGCTTTCTACTAAACTTGAAAAAATTAAACACATGAGACTCATCACCAAAACTGACACCGACAATTTGTTTCTTACAATCTATTTGAGCATTAACGGTGTTCAAGAAAGGTCTACCAAAGATAATGGGACAGAAGTCATCTTGTGGGGAACCAAGAACAAGAAAATCAGTAGAGTATTTTATTTTCCCACACATGACTTCAACATCTCTAACAATCCCAATAGGTGAAATAGTATCTCTATTAGCAAGTTTAATAGTAACATCTATGTCTTCTATCTCTGCGGGTGCTATGTCATTCATAATTTCTTGATATAAGGTGTAAGGAATAGCACTTACACTAGCACCTATGTCGCATAAACCATGATAACAGTGATCTCCTATTTTAACTGAGACAACGGGCATGCCAACAACGGGTCTATGATTATCTGTTTTATCGGGTTTGACAATTCTAGTAGCTTCATTGCAGAAGTAAATAACATGCCCATCTATATCTTCTTCCAAGAGATCTTTAACCATAGCAACACTAGGCTCTACTTTAATTTGTTCATCAGGTTTAGGTGTTCTGATATAACTTTTGTTGACCACAGTCAATACTTTAGCATGTTCCTTTATCCTAACAGGGAAAGGTGGTTTTTCAATATAAGCAATAGGAACAACTGGATCAACATTATAAAGTATAGTTTCCGCTTTGACTGATACCGGTTCTTTAATTTCTTCTTTAATAGGTGGGTGATATTTAAACCACTTCTCTTTAGGGAGATCAACATGAGTAGCAAATGATTCACAAAAGGAGGCTACTATCTCAGAGTGAAGTCCATATTTAGTGCTAAACTTTTGAAAAGCACCGGTATTCATAAAAGATTTAACACAATAATACTTAAGCTTAATACCTGACTCTTTACCTTCGTCAAGTTCCCAATCTTCAGAGTTGCGTTTAATTCTTTCCAAAAGATCCCACCAGAATTCAATAGTCTTTTTCATAAAAGAACCAGCACAAGAAGTATCAAGCATGGATCGATCATTATGAGAAAGCCGAGCATAAAAATTCTGGATAATAATTTCTCTTGAGAGCTCATGATTGGGGCATGAATATAACATTGATTTAAGCCTTCCCCAAGCTAGAGCGATACTTTCTTCTTCACGAGGCCAAAAATTATATACGTAATTCCGATCACGATGAACTAGATGCATAGGATATTTTTTTTGGTGAAACTCCAATTTCAATCGATTCCAATTCCAAGCTCCAATATCATCGTATGGCCTATACCATGCCAATGCTTTTCCCTTCAAAGATAAAGGGAAAACCTTCTTCTTAACTTCATCTCCGGGTAAACCTGCAAGCTTAAACAATCCACAAATTTGTTCCACATATATCAAGTGCATATTAGGATGTTCAGTTCCGTCTCCTGCATAAGGGTTAGCTAGCATTTGTTCTATCATACCCGGAGGAATTTCATATTCAATATTTTCAGTAGGTGCAGTAGGTTGAGGGGTAGCTAATTGTGGTTCCGGTCGAGGTGAAGATACCCCGAACAAACCCCTCAAAGGATGGGGGGGGGGGGGGGGGGGGGGGGGGGGGGGGGGGGGGGGGGGGGGGGGGGGGGGGGGGGGGGGGGGGGGGGGGGGGGGGGGGGGGGGGGGGGGGGGGGGGGGGGGGGGGGGGGGGGGGGGGGGGGGGGGGGGGGGGGGGGGGGGGGGGGGGGGGGGGGGGGGGGGGGGGGGGGGGGGGGGGGGGGGGGGGGGGGGGGGGGGGGGGGGGGGGGGGGGGGGGGGGGGGGGGGGGGGGGGGGGGGGGGGGGGGGGGGGGGGGGGGGGGGGGGGGGGGGGGGGGGGGGGGGGGGGGGGGGGGGGGGGGGGGGGGGGGGGGGGGGGGGGGGGGGGGGGGGGGGGGGGGGGGGGGGGGGGGGGGGGGGGGGGGGGGGGGGGGGGGGGGGGGGGGGGGGGGGGGGGGGGGGGGGGGGGGGGGGGGGGGGGGGGGGGGGGGGGGGGGGGGGGGGGGGGGGGGGGGGGGGGGGGGGGGGGGGGGGGGGGGGGGGGGGGGGGGGGGGGGGGGGGGGGGGGGGGGGGGGGGGGGGGGGGGGGGGGGGGGGGGGGGGGGGGGGGGGGGGGGGGGGGGGGGGGGGGGGGGGGGGGGGGGGGGGGGGGGGGGGGGGGGGGGGGGGGGGGGGGGGGGGGGGGGGGGGGGGGGGGGGGGGGGGGGGGGGGGGGGGGGGGGGGGGGGGGGGGGGTAATCAACTACAAGATGTAATCAACACTACTAGTCACCCACAAGCACCAATCTATAGTTCCGGTACAAAGATTGAACACAAGAGATGAACTAGGGTTTGAGATAAGATGGTGCTATTGAAGATGTTGAGGGAGATTGCTCTCCCCAAGATGGGAGAGTTGTTGGTGATGATGATGACGATGATTTCCCCCTCTGAGAGGGAAGTTCCCCCGGCGGAATCGCTCCGCCGGAGGGCAAAAGTGCTCCTGCCCAAGTTCCACCTCGAGACGGCGGCGCTCTGTCCTGAAAGTCCTCTTCTTAATTTTTTAGGTCAAAATGACTTATATACTAGAATATGGGCATCGGAGGTGGACCTGGGTGACCATAAACCACCAGGGCGCGCCCAGGTGGGTGGTGCCCACCTGGTGGGCCCCCTCTGGTACTTATTGGCTCCAATATTCCTCAAATATTCCATAAAAAATCTCCGTAAAGTTTCAGCTTGTTTGGAGTTGTGCAGAATAGGTGGCCTGACGTAGCTTTTCCAGGTCCAAATTTCCAGCTGCCGGAATTCTCCCTCTTTGTGTGTACCTTGCATATTATTTGAGAAAAGGCATTAGAATTACTCCAAAAAGCATTATTATGCATAAAAACATCATAAATAACAGTAAAAAAACATGATGCAAAATGGACGTATCACCGCACGAGAGTTTATCACCAAGGCGATCGAGCAGCTTCAGGAGGCGCGGGCCATGTGTGGCGAGCGTCGCCCCACGCCACCCAGTGCAGCTGCCACCCCTAATGAGGGTGACGAGCTACGCGTCTGCGTCAACATCCCGGGCCTCAACAGGGCCGCTTCGCAGGACCTCTTCTGGCTGTCGCGCGTCGGCCAGAGTGGGGGCTACCCCTGCAACTACGTCCGCATGCCGTTTGGCCTGCTGAACGTGGGTGCCTCATACCAGTGCCTCGCGCAGCACGCTGTGGCGTCTCATGAGGCCAGGCGCTCGGCGGTTGCATCTCAGGAGGTCCCGGACCCTCACGAGCTCCTTGGGCCTCGCGGGCCTCCCAGGCCCCCGGAGCCGTCCAGCTCGTGAGGAGCAATCTCCACGGCACGTGTCTTCAGCTACCTCGACGCTTCTACAACACTGGTGCCAGGTGACTTTTTGGTTTGTTCAGTTGAGGGCGCCCCTCGGGCTGCATTATCCTCAAGCTGTCAGGGCCCGCCCCTACAGCTGTATCATTTTGCGCATGTATCGGAACTGGCTCTGCCTTTTATGAATTTCTTAAGTATTACAACCTGCATGCCCGGTGCTTCATCACCATGAATGTCGCTGCGCCCTCACAACCTCGCCCGTGACTGCCTCATGATTAAGGACTGGCACGCGTCTGTGCTCGGGTGCATCGCTGCAGCGTTGTTAAATCTAAGCGACCAAGCTCTGTCTCGTGGGCCAGCTCCCGTGCACGTCACCTCCTAGGGTCCTTGGTGCCTTGTTCTCACATGAGCTAATCGCGAGTAGACGAGTAAGGGCATGCGTCACGGTTCATACCAACCGTAGCTCGGCACTTCACCGTTGCGGGAGCCGCGCGCCGGATGTCCTTCCTCTGGTCGTCGCATGAGAAGACTTGTCATGGCGTCTGTGCTCGGGTCCGTCCCTGTAGCGTCGATAAACCCAAGCGACTGAGCTCTGTCTGGTGGGCCGGCCCCGTTCACGTCACCTCCTGGGGTCCTTGGTGTCCGGCCTTCTCATGCGGTGCACTTCGGAGGTTCATGTGGCGCAGGCCTCCCCTCACCTCACAGGTTTCTCACGTGCACCTCGCGCCGAAAATCCAGGCGCAACCCGCCTTGAGGTAGGGCCTCCTGAGTCCCGCGCTAGCATACGAGTGCCCAGATACACCTCCTCTAAGTTCTGCCGTGCCAGCCATGCGTACGAACGACATGGGGCTGTACACGCCCCGGAGTCTTCCCCCCGAGGGAACTCCCACCCACACCCAAGTGGAAGGCCCATGCTCCGCGCTGGCGTACGACACGGTCGAGCAGCGACTATGCCCACACCCAAGTGGAAGCCCCATGCTCCGCATTGGTGGATAAACAACCGAGGGCGCCCTTCCGACTGCACCAACCTCATGATAGCCTTTCAGCACTTCACATGGTCCTATCATGCAGCGTTTCCCCGGGAGGCACGCGCGAGGGTGCTGGACATGGGGGCTATGCTCAGGCCAGGCCTGGCACACGCCACCTCACCAGGTCCCTGGTACCTGGTCTTCTCGTGTCCCTCCCAGACAAAAGCTAATGAGGAAAGGTATGGAGGGCTCCGGATTAACCTCTCCGCCGCCCATGTTTCCTTCATGAGGGTTGCTCGTACATCAAGGGGGACCCCTGAGCATCCCGACTCAGGGGCCTCACTAGTCACGTAGCCCCTCGCCCCTTGGTGTTGTCCTGGTGATCCAGACGCCCCAATGGCGGTGGATGTATGCGCGGGGCTGGGCCCTGCCGACGCAGAGCACAAAAGCAAACAAGAAGGAAACCAAGCACAAAAAGGAAATTGCGGCGTCCTAACAGTTATTATAGGCACCAAATGTTCTACAAATTCAAACAAAGTCTTACGCCTCCACGAGGCACGATAAATGTTGTAGGATAAAATCTAGGAGGAAGGGCCATCGCCGCCACCTGTCCCAGTCATGGGGAGCTCGTTATCAACATCGCTGCCACCGTCGTCGTCACCGCTGGCCTCCACCGCCGGAGGCTCGATGTCGGGGATGCAGGAGAACTTCTTCAGCAGCGCGTCCATGTGGCCCTCCATGGCAGCTGCAGTGGCCGCAAGGACTCAGGAGCAACCGGGTGGATCACCACGGCGAAGTTGAAGCCCGGATTCCGGAGGTAGAGGTGGCTGAAGACGCGCGTCGCAGCCGCGGAGAAGAGTGACTGGCACTCCCCCTCCAGGATGGAGTCCACCTCGGCAGCAACACCCTCGAGCGCTTCGGCAAGCTTGGAGGAGAGCCCTGTATAGCCGCCCTCAGGGGTCGCCAGCGGCTCCTGGAATCCTCCCCTGCAGATGGAATGTAGCGCCTGACGAGACCTGAGCTCGAGGGAGGGGAAGGCGTCGCGCTCCACGGCCGCCTTCTTCTTGGCAGCAACGAGGATCTTCTTCCTGGAGTCTAGCTAGGCTGTCGCCTCAGAGACACGCTGGGCGTGGGACGCCTGGGCTTCGACCACCTCCTCCTTCAGCTTCGCCAGTCGATCGCATTCTGTGGCCTAGTCAGCAGTTACCTGGGTCAGTTCGGAGTCATGATCGGCGAGCTTCACCTCGCGGGCCTTGAGGTCCTCCTCCCGCTGGTGAAGCCACCATGCGTGCGTGGCCTGCTCCTCTTGAAGGGCCTTCAGCTTGGCCTCCGCCTCATTGTGATGCCTCTCGGCAGACGCTGCACTGGCCAGCGCCGCGTTGCGAGCCTCCTTGGCTTCGACGGCCTCCTTCCTCCTCTCAGCAGTGGTGGCTTCGGCCCGGCCCCAGGTCGTCCTAGTGGATGTGTCGGCCTGGAGCCACCCTGACACGATTCCCAGGCACTCCCTCACGAGGCACCTATCGGTGTCTTGGAGGTCGGCCCTGATCCGCCCGAGCGCGGTGTAGGCTTCATCCAAGGCCCCTGTTCTGATAAGGAGGCCGTAGGTCGCGAGCGCGATGGCCTGGCGAGGAGGCGGCACTGGCGTGTCGACCGATGCTGTGGCCAAGGAAGCGGTGGCATGGCTGGCTTGGGGCACCGGAGGTTCCAGGCTCCCCTCGGGCACGACGAGGGCGGACGGCTTCGCAGCTTGCTAGCCTATGGGGGCTGACTCCTCCAGAAGCTGCATCAACACATCCTCAGGGGCGGATTACGTCCCGAGGGGGCAAGGGTTCACCTCCTCCAGCAGCGCCGGGGTTGCCGCGGCCGTGACAAGGAGTGTCGCCTCCTGAACCCTAGCGTCCTTGGTGCACGGCTTCCCAAGCGGTGTCGGCGAGGCACCAGGAGCAGGCGACGCACCCGAGCGCTCGGGCGCGGTGCCGCCTGGGCGCCCGGGGACTGTACTGGGCTGGCGTAACGTGCTCCCGCACCCGCCGCGGCCATGACCGGAGGCCGACGGCGCCCTCAGGGCAGGGGGATCCTTCGACTCGGTGCTCTCCCTCTTCTTCATCACGTCACCACACCTGGTCATCAAGAAGGGGGGGGGTGCTGTGAGCACAATTGCAATCTATGCTTGACCCAAGGGCAAGGTAGTTTACTTAATCCTCAGGGGCGATCCATTTCCTCTTCTTCTCCTTCTCGGCAAAGGTCGGGGCGCCCCCACTTTTCTTCAGCGTTGCTACTTCTTGAGCTTGCGTTGGTTTTTTCCTTGAAGAGGAAAGGATGATGCAGCAAAGTAGAGATAAGTATTTCCCTCAGTTTGAGAACCAAGGTATCAATCCAGTAGGAGAAGAACACACAAATCACCAATACCTACACAAACAAACAAATACTTGCACCCAACGCGATAAAGGGGTTGTCAATCCCTTCACGGTCACTTGCAAAGGTGAGATCTGATAGAGATAGATAAACAAAAGATAATTTTTTTTGGGTTTTTTGGTATATAGATCTGAAAATAAAAGATTGCAAAATAGTAGATCGGAAAGTAATATGATGGAAAATAGACCCGGGGGCCATAGGTTTCACAAGAGGCTTCTTTCATGAAGGCAAATAATACGGTGGGTGAACAAATTACTGTCGAGCAATGGATAGAAAAGCGCAAAGTTATGACGATATCCAAGGCAATGATTATGAAATATAGGCATCACGTCCGTATCAAGTAGACCGACTCCTGCCTGCATCTACTACTATTACTCCACACATCGACCGACTCCTGCCTGCATCTAGAGTATTAAGTTCATAAAGAATAGAGTAACGCATTAAGTAAGATGACATGATGTAGAGGAATAAACTCAAGCAATATGATATAAACCCCATCTTTTTATCCTCGATGGCAACAATACAATACGTGCCTCGCTACCCCTACTTTGTCACTGGGTGAGGACATCGCAAGATTGAACCCAAAGCTAAGCACCTCTCCCATTGCAAGAAAAACCAATCTAGTTGGCGAAACCAAACCGATAATTCGAAGAGAAATACAAAGATACCAAATCATGCATATAAGAATTCAGAAGAGATTCAAATAATATTCATAGATAAGCTGATCATAAATCCATAATTCATCGAATCTTGACAAACACACCGCAAAAGAGTATTACATAGGATAGATCTCCAAGAACATCGAGGAGAACATGGTATTGAGAATCAAAGAGAGAGAAGAAGCCATCTAGCTACTAGCTATGGACCCGTAGGTCTGAGGTAAACTACTCACGCTTCATCGGAAGGGCAATAGAGTTGATGTAGATGCCCTCTGTGATCGAATCCCCCTTCCGGCAGGGTGCCGGAAAAGGCCCCAAGATGGGATCTCACGGGAACAGAAGGTTGCGGCGGTGGAAAAGTGTTTTCGTGGATGCTTCTGGTCATTTGGGAATATTTGCAAATATATAGGAGGAAGATCTAGGTCAGGGGGTCACCGAGAGGCCCACAAGGTAGGGGGCGCGCCCTACCCCCTGGGCACGCCTCCCACCCTTGCCGCCGCCTCATGGCTCGGGGGGGGGGGGGGGGGGGGGGGGGGGGGGGGGGGGGGGGGGGGGGGGGGGGGGGGGGGGGGGGGGGGGGGGGGGGGGGGGGGGGGGGGGGGGGGGGGGGGGGGGGGGGGGGGGGGGGGGGGGGGGGGGGGGGGGGGGGGGGGGGGGGGGGGGGGGGGGGGGGGGGGGGGGGGGGGGGGGGGGGGGGGGGGGGGGGGGGGGGGGGGGGGGGGGGGGGGGGGGGGGGGGGGGGGGGGGGGGGGGGGGGGGGGGGGGGGGGGGGGGGGGGGGGGGGGGGGGGGGGGGGGGGGGGGGGGGGGGGGGGGGGGGGGGGGGGGGGGGGGGGGGGGGGGGGGGGGGGGGGGGGGGGGGGGGGGGGGGGGGGGGGGGGGGGGGGGGGGGGGGGGGGGGGGGGGGGGGGGGGGGGGGGGGGGGGGGGGGGGGGGGGGGGGGGGGGGGGGGGGGGGGGGGGGGGGGGGGGGGGGGGGGGGGGGGGGGGGGGGGGGGGGGGGGGGGGGGGGGGGGGGGGGGGGGGGGGGGGGGGGGGGGGGGGGGGGGGGGGGGGGGGGGGGGGGGGGGGGGGGGGGGGGGGGGGGGGGGGGGGGGGGGGGGGGGGGGGGGGGGGGGGGGGGGGGGGGGGGGGGGGGGGGGGGGGGGGGGGGGGGGGGGGGGGGGGGGGGGGGGGGGGGGGGGGGGGGGGGGGGGGGGGGGGGGGGGGGGGGGGGGGGGGGGGGGGGGGGGGGGGGGGGGGGGGGGGGGGGGGGGGGGGGGGGGGGGGGGGGGGGGGGGGGGGGGGGGGGGGGGGGGGGGGGGGGGGGGGGGGGGGGGGGGGGGGGGGGGGGGGGGGGGGGGGGGGGGGGGGGGGGGGGGGGGGGGGGGGGGGGGGGGGGGGGGGGGGGGGGGGGGGGGGGGGGGGGGGGGGGGGGGGGGGGGGGGGGGGGGGGGGGGGGGGGGGGGGGGGGGGGGGGGGGGGGGGGGGGGGGGGGGGGGGGGGGGGGGGGGGGGGGGGGGGGGGGGGGGGGGGGGGGGGGGGGGGGGGGGGGGGGGGGGGGGGGGGGGGGGGGGGGGGGGGGGGGGGGGGGGGGGGGGGGGGGGGGGGGGGGGGGGGGGGGGGGGGGGGGGGGGGGGGGGGGGGGGGGGGGGGGGGGGGGGGGGGGGGGGGGGGGGGGGGGGGGGGGGGGGGGGGGGGGGGGGGGGGGGGGGGGGGGGGGGGGGGGGGGGGGGGGGGGGGGGGGGGGGGGGGGGGGGGGGGGGGGGGGGGGGGGGGGGGGGGGGGGGGGGGGGGGGGGGGGGGGGGGGGGGGGGGGGGGGGGGGGGGGGGGGGGGGGGGGGGGGGGGGGGGGGGGGGGGGGGGGGGGGGGGGGGGGGGGGGGGGGGGGGGGGGGGGGGGGGGGGGGGGGGGGGGGGGGGGGGGGGGGGGGGGGGGGGGGGGGGGGGGGGGGGGGGGGGGGGGGGGGGGGGGGGGGGGGGGGGGGGGGGGGGGGGGGGGGGGGGGGGGGGGGGGGGGGGGGGGGGGGGGGGGGGGGGGGGGGGGGGGGGGGGGGGGGGGGGGGGGGGGGGGGGGGGGGGGGGGGGGGGGGGGGGGGGGGGGGGGGGGGGGGGGGGGGGGGGGGGGGGGGGGGGGGGGGGGGGGGGGGGGGGGGGGGGGGGGGGGGGGGGGGGGGGGGGGGGGGGGGGGGGGGGGGGGGGGGGGGGGGGGGGGGGGGGGGGGGGGGGGGGGGGGGGGGGGGGGGGGGGGGGGGGGGGGGGGGGGGGGGGGGGGGGGGGGGGGGGGGGGGGGGGGGGGGGGGGGGGGGGGGGGGGGGGGGGGGGGGGGGGGGGGGGGGGGGGGGGGGGGGGGGGGGGGGGGGGGGGGGGGGGGGGGGGGGGGGGGGGGGGGGGGGGGGGGGGGGGGGGGGGGGGGGGGGGGGGGGGGGGGGGGGGGGGGGGGGGGGGGGGGGGGGGGGGGGGGGGGGGGGGGGGGGGGGGGGGGGGGGGGGGGGGGGGGGGGGGGGGGGGGGGGGGGGGGGGGGGGGGGGGGGGGGGGGGGGGGGGGGGGGGGGGGGGCTTAGGCTCTTGGTTGTCCTTGAATATTACCTTGGGGTGCCTTGGGAATCCCCAAGCTTAGGCTCTTTCCACTCCTTATTCCATAGTCCATCAAATCTTTACCCAAAACTTGAAAACTTCACAACACAAAACTTAATAGAAAACTTATGAGATCTGTTAGTATAAGAAAATAAAATCATCACTTTTGGTACTGTTGTGAACTCATTCTTTATTTATATTGGTGTAATATCTACTGTATTCCAACTTCTTCATGGTTCATACCCTCCGATACTAGCCATAGATTCATCAAAATAAGCAAACAACACAAAGAAAACAGAATCTGTCAAAAACAGAAGAGTCTGCGAAGATCGGAATTGTTCTAATACTTCTGTAACTCCAAAAATTCTAAAAAATTAGAACAACAGATAAAATTTGTATATCAATACTGTGTAACAAATTCAGGGTTTTTTCACGCTCCAGTGAATTTAAACAATTCTGTGACTGGACGCAAAATTTTCTGTTTTTTGGCAAGATCAAATCAACTATCACCGTAAGCCATCCCAAAGGTCTTACTTGGCACAAACACTAATTAAAACACAAAAACACATCTAAACAGAGGCTATATGAATTATTTATTGAAAAACAGAACCAAAAAATCAAGAACAAAAATAAAATTGGGTTGCCTCCCAACAAACGCTATTGTTTAACGCCCTTAGCTAGGCATAAAAAGCAAATAGATCTAGGTATTGTCATCTTTGGTATGCAATTCTTTCCTCATCAAATCCTCCAAAACTCATCTTAAAAAATCTATTCTTTCCTTTATTTCCTGTCTAGTAGATGAACTTAAATCATGAAAAGGACTTTGACTAGTAATTTTGACATTCATAAACCCGTAATCAGGATCATCACCATATATATCATCATACAAAACACGTATCTCGTTTTTAACGGGTTCTTTCATCATCTTATTCAACCAATCTCTATTAAATCCTACATAAATTCCCCTTGTAATCCAATCAAATTCCTCGTAGGTCTCAAGGTACAAAGCTTGAGAGATTTCTGAATAGGGAACTCTCCTCCTAAGATTCTCGCTATAAGATTGATAATCCCTAGATTCCAAACTACGCATAGTTTCTTTATCATGGAGGATATCTTCAATCGGAGGGTGTGCAACATCTTTATTATAGAAAGCAAAAATATCCCTAGGTTCATGTATTATAAAATCAAATTCTCGCATAAGGATGATGGTGGCAATCTTTTTAGCTATAGGATGATAAATGTTGGGAAGTTCGTAAAACACCTTTTGCAAAGCAGGATGAATGTGCACAAATTTTCTTTCTAATTTCTCAACAAGCATAGCGATAGCATCCACATAACAATTTGTATCGAGAAGAATAGATCTCTTACTAGTAGGCATAGTTCCCGTACAATCAAAGAATTCTTGAATAACCCTTTTCCCAATAATATTACTATCCCCAATATGAAAAGTTTTTGCTTTGTAATTAGGAGGAGTCTCAATTTCATGATCCGAAGAACCAGATCCAAGTTTTCCCTCAAGATTTTCAACGACAACCTCCCCAGGTTCAGACATAGTGACAACACCAATCCAACAAACGAACAAAAAGCAAACGAAGAAGACGATCAGAAGAAGGGACGGAAGAAGGGCGAATAAAAAGGCAAATCTTTTCGAAAATCATTTTAGAAGTGGGGGAGAGGAAAACGAGAGGCAAATGGCGAATAATGTAATGCAAGAGATGAGAGTTTTATGATGGGTACTTGGTTTGTCTTGACTTGGCGTAGATCTCCCCGGCAACGGCACCAGAAGTTCTTCCTGCTACTTCTTGAGCTTGCGTTGGTTTTTCCCTTGAAGAGGAAAGGGTGATGCAGCAAAGTAGAGATAAGTATTTCCCTCAGTTTGAGAACCAAGGTATCAATCCAGTAGGAGAAGAACGCACAAATCACCAATACCTACACAAACAAACAAATACTTGCACCCAACGCGATAAAGGGGTTGTCAATCCCTTCACGGTCACTTGCAAATGTGAGATCTGATAGAGATAGATAAACAAAAGATAATTTTTTTTGGGTTTTTTGGTATATAGATCTGAAAATAAAAGATTGCGAAATAGTAGATCGGAAAGTAATATGATGGAAAATAGACCCGGGGGCCATAGGTTTCACTAGAGGCTTCTCTCATGAAGGCAAATAATACGGTGGGTGAACAAATTACTGTCGAGCAATTGATAGAAAAGCGCAAAGTTATGACGATATCCAAGGCAATGATTATGCAATATAGGCATCACATCCGTATCAAGTAGGCCGACTCCTGCCTGCATCTACTACTATTACTCCACACATCGACCGACTCCTGCCTGCATCTACTACTATTACTCCACACATCGACCGACTCCTGCCTGCATCTAGAGTATTAAGTTCATAAAGAACAGAGTAACGCATTAAGTAAGATGACATGATGTAGAGGAATAAACTCAAGCAGTATGATATAAACCCCATCTTTTTATCCTCGATGGCAACAATACAATACGTGCCTCGCTACCCCTACTTTGTCACTTGGTGAGGACACCGCAAGATTGAACCCAAAGCTAAGCACCTCTCCCATTGCAAAAAACCAATCTAGTTGGCCAAACCAAACCGATAATTCGAAGTGAAATACAAAGATAACAAATCTTGCATATAAGAATTCAGAGGAGATTCAAATAATATTCATAGATAAGCTGATCATAAATCCACAATTCATCGGATCTCGACAAACACACCGCAAAAGAGTATTATATAAGATAGATCTCCAAGAACATCGAGGAGAACATGGTATTGAGAATCAAAGAGAGAGAAGAAGCCATCTAGCTACTAGCTATGGACCTGTAGGTCTGAGGTAAACTAATCACGCTTCATCGGAAGGGCAATAGAGTTGATGTAGATGCCCTCCATGATCAAATCCCCCTCCGGCAGGGTGCCGAAAAAGGCCCCAAGATGGGATCTCACAGGAACAGAAGGTTGCGGCGGTGGAAAAGTGTTTTCGTGGATGCTTCTGGTGGTTTGGAAATATTTGCAAATATATAGGAGGAAGATCTAGGTCAGGGGGTCTTCGAGGGGCCCACAAGGTAGGGGGGCGCGTCTCTCACCCTTGCCGCTGTCTCGTGGCTCTTCTGACTTCAACTCCAAGTCTCCTGGGTGTCTTCTGGTCCAAGAAAAACCATCGTGAAGTTTTATTCCGTTTGGACTCCGTTTGGGATTCCTTTTCTGCGAAGCTAAAAAACAAGGAAAAAACAGAAACTGGCACTGGGCTATAGGTTAATAGGTTAGTCCCAAAAATAATATAAAATAGCATATTAATGCATATAAAACATCCAAAACAGATAATATAATAGCATGGAACAATCAAAAATTATAGATACATTGGAGACGTATCAGGTGTGGCCTTGGCCGCGTCCGGAGGGTGGGCGGGGTGCTCCTGAGTGGACCCTGGCATGACGCTGCTGCCTGAAGGAGTGAGGGGGTCGCCCTGAAGGGTCACGGCCGATGGGGCCACGTCCGCCCCCGCAGTGGCCGCCTCGTCCCTTGTCCGCGGCTTAGGCGGGGATGGGACCGACACCTGAATCGCCCCGCTAGAGCTTGCGGAGCCCTCCGGAGGGGGCGCAGCCGCGCCATTCTTTGGGGTCGCCCGACCATATGCTTGCATGATCTGTGGGGTGGGCCCTGACCTCCTGAGGACCCTGGCCGAGCGCGGGGAGTCCACGGCCGGGAGCTCATCGGTGTCGTCGTCGTCTTCAAGGTTGTGGAGGAGCTCGCTCTGCAACGGGGGGAGGGGGACACTTCTCCAGGTCACCGTCCTCCGTCTCCTCTGAGTCCTCTTCGCCGCCGCTGTCGCCGGAGGACACCGGCACGGGGGAGTTGGGGTGCTCGGACGGCATGAGCCCCAGCTCGTTGAAGGCAGACATGGCGGCGACTAGTTCCCTCTTGTCGTCATGGCGGTACAGCGGGGTGTAAGCCTCGAGGAGGTCCCCTGGATCATCGTTGAGCAAGACGGCTAGGGCCTTGTCCAGCTCCTCGCCCGTCAGGCTGGCAGGGCGAAGCCCTATCTCGTCCTCCGCGCCCTGGAATTCCCACATGAGCTTCGTGTGTGACTGAAGCGGCGCCAGGCGCTGCGTCAAGAACTCCTTCATGAGCATTCCCCCCGTCAGCCGCTTGGCCTCCATATCCGAAGTTATCCACTTCAAGACGGGCTCTGCCTGAGGGTCGGTGAGCTTTGCATGGCCCCACCTCTCGAGCCGCTCAGGCAGCTCTGTGGGCAGCTCCAGGCGAGAGTTGAGACCCTTGGTGTCCAGGAAGACCCAGCGGTGCCAGAAGCCTTCCACCTTCTTCCCGGCCTTCAAGAGCACATTTCCCTTGTGGACCGCGACGAAGGTCACGCACGCAGAGTGCTACGTCCGGTCGTGAAGTCGCAAGCTGAAGAAATGGCAGAGGAGCACCACGGAGGGCCTCACGCCCACGAAGACCTCGCAATAGAAGGCGAAGATGGACAGGAGGAGGATGGAGTTGGGCTGAAGATGGAGGGCGTGGATTCTGTAGTGATCGAGGATGGCGCAGAAGAACTCCGAGAGGGGCGGGACGAGCCCTGCAAAGATGTTGTGGAGGAAGAAGGGGTAGACAGTCCGTGCCAAGGTGCTGCGCTCTGCAGAGCCAGCCCAGATCAGGGTCTCGCCCCATTCGTTGTCATCGCTCGCCGTCTGCGGGAGCACGGGGCCAAGATGCCCCACCTCGGCGATGGAGGACGCGTCGAGTGCTGGCAAAGGAGAGGAGGAGGTCGCGGCCTGCGTCGCGGGCTTCGACTTCCCGAGCGCCATTTGCGAGGTCACCGACATCGGAGGAGGAGAAGAAAGGGGGGGCAGATTTGCGATTGGATCTGGAGGAGTTCTCAGCTGGAGGAGGGGATCAGGAGCAAGGCAAGGGTGAGCAATGATGGCCCTGTGGCGCGCGCTAGTCTTTTGTCAGCCTGGGCAGTTGCCAAGGCGACGTGGGGAAGTGGAGGCATCCGCGTCCCGTCACACGCCATGCGTCGAGCCTGGCCCGCAGGCGATTTGGGGCCCGCGTCGCTTCGCCTAAAAGCCAGCCCGAGCGCGCCTTGGGCCCGGGGGCTACTGTCGGCGTTCTAGGATCGGGGGTACCCAGACCTGCCTGCCTGCGTCCCATGGCGTGGCTCCTCCGATGGCCTGGTACGGCCCAGCTGCAGGACCCCCCAAGTCAAGACCCTCGCGAGGCCCCCCAGCCTCGCGAGGAGAACGGCATCAAGACCTCCCGAGGGGCAGCTCTTCGAGCCTGCCTCCCGACGTGCGGAGATTTCTATGCAGGTACCCAGCCTCACGAGGCTGCGATGACGTGAGCCATGACGACCAAGGCCAGGCGGGCGCAGAGGAGACAGTTTCCCCTTCGGTGCTAAGGGAGCAAGGACAGACGCGGGTTCCCAAGGAATCCCCCAAAGGTTTCCATTCCGGTGCAACGAGACCAAGACCAGGAGCTCAGCAGGACGGATGTCATCGCCGAGCCCACCTCTGCGTCACGACCAGAAGCTTTGCAGGCGAAGACCACCTTTCGTCAGGATTAGATGTACTTCTTGTCCCCTTTCAAATTGGCCGCTGTGGGATCCCTTCCCACCTAAGTTGAGAGGAAAGAGGACCAAGGCCACTATAAGTATAGTCTAGCCACCACCGTAGAGAGGGATCCAAAATCCGACCCATTCCACCCTCTCCACTTGAGCCCTCGCGAGGCCGCTCATCCACTGTACTAGTTCATCCACCACCTCCTAGGGAGGCCAATCCACCACAAAGCAGGAGTAGGGTTTTACACCGCAAGGTGGCCCGAACCTGGGTAAACGACTGTGTTCATCTTCTTCCCCGCTCACACGAACTCGACGAGGCTAGGCCGTGGTGCGGCGAGCTTGGGGCTTGAGCTGGTTGAGATCTTTGCACACGCCCCAGAGTTCGAACGTTCTTGGGTCTGCGGAGCCCTGAATCCGACAGACTGGTACATAGTTTAGAAGTTCGGTTGCATCCGAGAACCCCTGGGATTCGTATAGGTTCTGATAGAACTCTTGAACCTCACTCTTATCCTCGGCTTCACTAGCACAAACGGTACCATCCTGCCGGTGCAGCCCTTGAATTCTATTCATTCGCTTCCGTTGCGCCACTTGTGCTTGGAAATAAGATGTGTTGTGGTCACCTTCCCGTAACCACAGCACTCACGAGCGTTGCTACAACCAAGTCTCCTCCTGGTGAAGGGCTTCCCGTAGCTTACAGACAATAGCTCGTACTTCCTCCGTAGGCCCACGACCAACCGAGCGGCATCTGAGCTTGTCTAACTTCTTCTGCAACTGTCTAACTGTGTGGGTGAGGCAAACAAATTCCCGAGAACCCCATGGCTCCAGTGTTCGCTTCAACAGATCAAGAGAATCAGCGATGCCTTGTAGACTAGGGCCTCGGTTAGCTTGCTGCCACGTTCTCGTGACAAGCTGATCATAGTCCACATGTGAAGCCCGCACATTCTCGTATCTGAACTGTTTCTTTGCTCTCGACATGTTGGGCATATTCTCTTTTATTTCCGCTACAACGTTAACATAGTAATGATCAGACTCTATCGAAAGGTAGATGCCTAATTCTGATATGCTGAAAATGTTGCCGGAACTCCTCATTGGCAAAAGCTCTATCTAGCCTTGCCTTAACGTTCGCTGCACCTGACTGACGATTGTCCCAGGTATAAGATGTACCAGACCATCCCAAATCTTGGAAGGCTACTTCGTCGGTGACTTCTCTGAAAGCTCTCATCTGGCTCTCTCGCCGCGCTGATCTATTGAAATGTTCACATGCATATAGAGTTTCATTAAAATCACCCACATAAATCCAAGCCGAATGCGGCAAGGCATACAAAGTACGCAAAAAATGCCAGCTATGATGTCGATCCTCGACTCTGGGCGCTCCGTAAAAACCAGTGAACCTCCACTCAAAGAGTCTTGGTCCTTATATTTCACCATCACGTCTATGTGTCCAGAACTAAAATTCTTTAATTCGACAATTACATCTCTAGTCCAAAAAAGGCCTATGCCACCACTTACGCCAAAGCTATCAACAGCAAAACATCCGCCAAAGCCTAGATGATTCTGCAAAGCTTCAACTCTCTTCCCTTTAATTTGTGTTTCCATGACAAACGGGAGAGTGGGTCCTTCCAGCTTCACAATGCTGCGAAGCTCTCGAACTGCCTCGGGGTTCCCAAGCCCGCGGCAGTTCCAACTAATGCAATTCATTAGGCCGGACAGGACCGATGACCGGTCTCTGCCGAATTTTCTGGTGTAGGCTTCTTTTTCTTAGGATCTTTAATAAACTCGTTGCCATCTTCCTGGGCAGCTGTGTTTGTAGCTGAGTCCTCTTGAGCATCAGTGCTCGTTCCAGCCGTAAGCAGCAATTGCTTTGGCTTCTATACAGCTGTCAGGGCCTCCTTCCTCTTGTTGCGTGTCCTATCCCTGTTTTTGGCCGGCGAGACTACCTCGTCCTCACCATCAGGTTTGGTCTTGGTGCTCGAATTCCTTGTTCCCTGTTTGCTACAAGGATCCGAGTTTTGTCCCCTGGACGAATTTTCACTAGCCGCGGATTTCTTGTATTCTTCAGGAGCTCTCAGCATTGAGCCAAAACGCAGCTCGCCCTTCTCATCCCTGGTACCTGGGGTCTGCAGTACAGTTCAGAGTGGCCAAGGCGCCCACACGAGAAACAGGAGTAGGGAATCTGCTCGTATTGGATATCATAAGAATCCACCCTCTTCCTCCTCGCTGATTCAATAAGGACCCATCTTCGAAGTGGCTTATGAACCTCGATAGTAACGCTGGTTCGAAGATAACCTCCATTATGATCAAACTTTGCGCTTTCAGCTCCCTTATCAATCATCTGAGCGATTGGTAAGGACCATGCATCATCCCTCAAATTGTAGGGAAGATTTAGAACCCTAGCCCACACCTGGAGCTTGTCAAACTTGACTTCATCTGGGCGCATGCAGTCATCAAATTCGGCCAAGATTACCGCATTCTTGTTCAGATGCCACGGCGATCCGGCCCAGATTCTATCTCGATCTCTCTGAGTTTCAAACTCTGCTACGATCATGTTTGTTCCCATCGAGCGGAATTGCAGTCCCCTCGGGTGTGGATTGTGGCTCCTTAATGTCCACCCAGCGTGTAACTATCTGCAGCATATATTATGTTTTGTATTGCACATCTGCATACTAGTTTCCACGTGCTGGTGGATGAACTGGTATTGTGCAAATCCGACTGCATGTGGAATATGTTGTTTGTGCTGACGATTTGTAGGTCCAACAGCAACTCTTTGAGAATCCAATCTTTGCCTAGCATCTGCTACTCTTCTGCCCCTACGACTCCATGTATATATAGATTCAGGCCGTGCAGTGTCGCCAACCTCTTCAAGCTGTTGCTGATGGTGCGGATGTTTCGGGCCGACGAAATGTCTATAGTTGCCTTTGTGGTAAAAATTTCTGCAGTCCATATAGAGTAAAAGTTCACCAACCACAAACCCCTACCGTTCAACAACAAAGTACGTATGAAATTCATTTGAACATCACAAGCAAGACTTCAGGACTACTACAACTACAATTTTTGCTATTCATCAGATTTAATTTCTGTATAATGGCGCCTCACTGAATCTTTTATCTCCTGCCAACAAAGGCTTATTTTTTATGTAGTATATTATTGAAAAGGAGGATCAACCCCAGTCTCCATATAAACCAATCCGTGCAATCATTTATGAATTTATTCATCATACAATTACAACTCATAACTCAAAAATAAGTGCAAAGCACCAGAGACAACAACATATCTCATGCATTGATCGTCCAGTAAGATAAATCCCGCAGCGGACACCAGGTACAATTCAAGATTAATATAGTCAGCCTTTATATCATTAATTAATAGGATGAGATCACAGTTGATTTATGCCTTGTAAAAGGATGTGTATATATACGCACGCACAAGTCATACAATGCATGCAATCTCGCCTTGCCTGGCTTTCGGAGCTATTGAGACATACCTAGCCTTAGCATATTCCTGATGGTCATGAACTGGGCAGGCATATACAATACATTGGGCATGGGCGGCCTTAGGAACTCAACTTTTAGTTTCACCTGAAGACCTGGTTCTATCGATTTCCGAATCTTGACCTTATCTGCTAGTCATGTTTTGGTTTTGCTTTGCGGCCATGTTCAGTGATAGGACCAAGAAAGATGAACTTCGGAACTAGTCTGTCGCTGCAAGAATCCTAGGTGATCAAGCTAACTGGACAGTGACACGGCAAGGCGCAGAGCGTGGTGCCAACGTGAAGATCCCTGCAGCAATCTACAAGCTTGGAGAATGACGCTATGTAACAGAGCTGTAACATGTTCACTAGGTTGTGCGACTGATCTTTGGAGTACATGGACTAACTTTTAAGTCTTTCTTCAGTGAATCCTACTCCCTCCATTCCTAAATATAAGTCTTTTCAGGGATTCCTACACATTTTTGATGTAGATTCACTCATTTTACTCTGTATGTAGTCCATATTGAAATCTTTAAAAATACTTATATTTAGGAACGGAGGAAGTATATATCTAAATAGTTCATCCCCACTAGAGTGAAGCGTTTTGACTCTCGGCCTCCATGGAGGCCATTTTTTTGAAAATTCAAAATCTGAACTTTTCAGTTTTAAAAAAATCTGAACAAAATTGTACAAGTAAACAAGAATGTTATGCATACATGTGTAAAATTTCAGGATGAAATACCTTGAAATGCGATTTTTACAAATAAGACAAATTCATGGCATGGGAGGATGAATAGTATCATGCGTTAAAAAGCCCCAGATTTATCTTTTTTGCACATCCCTCATTTCAATGTATTTCGTCCTGAAAATTTACACACTTGTGCATTATGCCTGCATGTATATCTATATTTTTTTTAAATGTAAAAATATGAATTTAATGAATTTTGATTTTTTTCAAAAACCGGCCTCATTGGAGCTCGGCCTCCAAAAGGGATTTTCGAACCCCACTACCTTTATTATCTTAACATGAACACATGCCACCTCATCAAAGGGCCACCACAACATGCATGTGATTTTTTTATTATTATTAGTTGAACTCATGCACACATACTACATCACCACACATGTCAGCTCATTAAAAAGGTCCACTCAACATGCATGAGAATTTTTTCTATTACAATATGCTACTTATATTCTTTTTTTACTACAATAATCAAATACAATAGATAATATGTACTATATATTTAGTGTATATTATAAATTCGACTATTCATGTTTCATACCATCAAATCACTTAAAATATATTACAAACGATTCGGCAACAATGCACGGCTTCTCCTCTAGTTATCTTAGTTGCTTAACTTCATTGATCAGCAAAAACAATCCCCTCCTCGATTCTTTTTTTTAGTCCGTGCTGCACTAGTAATCAACACAAATGCATGTTGTATTGTTGTTTAGTTGTTGTTGATCAAGGTGGCATGAACCAATGACACTAAGCATTAACCAAGTAGGTCACAAAGCATAGCCGAGACTATAGTCATTAATGACGAATGTGATTCGAAAACTGGATGAAGGCAAACAAATGGCGCTTTTCCATCTCTTGAAAACACATAGGTTCTATATCACTTTGTGTTTTGGTGCTAGTGCTAGTGGATCAATGACACGGTTAAATTCTATACTGGTTGAGAGCTAGCTCCATCTTTGTAAGTGAAATTTTCTAAGAATAATATGTAGTCTTAGATACTGTATATGCTTCAGAATATGAAGCTACTTAATTGTATGGTTTGATCATTATGGGATACGGATATGTCATCTCTGAATGATAGTACTTGCTTGTAGATTGTAGTCACACTAGTGGGCTACGATTCCAACAATATTTATCAAGCAAACATGTTTGTAGTCACATTTGGAAACATACCATTTCCTAGAGCAGCGTATATCTAGCTATTCGAGTTAGGGAAACACTATGAAAGCATATCATATGACCTCTTGATCGTGCAAGTTAACACCACATGTCTCATATGCAGACTAGTTTCCACGTGCCAAGTGAATCAACTCTTTTTGCAAATTTGACTGCAAGACATTCTAGAAAATGTTGTTTGTGCCGACTATTGTCGGGACAAAAGAGAAAGGGAGCCTGAGCTTCTTGGGAATGCAATCCTTTGCCTATTTCCCCTACAACTGCATGTACTTCAGGTCGTGCAATGTCAGCTCTTCAAGCCGTTCGGGCAACTTCTTGTGTTTCGAGGTGATGAGATGTTTGTGTGGCTGTCTCTAGTGGTAAAAGATTTTGCAGTCGATATGTATCAAAATTTTCACCTACCACAAACATCACGTTCACGAACGAAGTACTGATAAATTATCAGGGCATCATAAGTAGACTTCACTGCTTGATTGCAATTGATCTTGTTTCAGGTACAATTTCTGATATTGACATTGATCAGATTTAATTCATGCATAATATTGGCACCTCATCAAATCTTTTATGCCTCGACTATATTTTTAACATCTTTTCTGAAAAGGAGGATAATTCCCGGCCTCTATATCAGTTGATGCATGGAATCATTTAATTTATTCATTGTCCGATGACAACTCGTTGACAGCAAGTATGAATTCAAATTAGTGGCCGCGTTATTATATTCAGCCTTTATACGTTGATAACCCACTGTCAAGTTATGCCTTCTAAAAGGACTCACAACTCACACCATATTTGCAATCCTTGCTATTGGCACGTATTTATCTAGCATATGGACGACACTAGTTAGGCCGTGTATCTGCTAGTCTTCTTTTTTTTTTTCCGAAAAGGGGGACTCCCCGGCCTCTGCATCAGAACGATGCATACGGCCCTCTTATTAAACAAATAAATAGGTTCCAACAAGGTCTTAAAGTCTCCAAATAAAAATAAAAAAGAGCTCACACAGAGCCAAAAAGGCTAGAAGACAGACTAGCCAAACAAAGGACGCCACAACTGGCTGGCAAAAAGAGAGATAGGTAAACTAATTGCCTATCCTATTACATGACCACCATCCAAACCGGTTGAAGATATCCTGAGCTACCATCTCCCAGCGGATAGATCCAGTAACCAAACGCTCCCTGGCCTCCGTCGGAGTGAGTAGCGACCACGAACGGATCAACGCCGTGGCTCAGAAAATAACCTGCAAAAAATGAATGCGTGTTGTCCTGTTAAAAACCAAATCATTTCTGCAATTCCAGAGGGCCCACAACAAGGCGCAGACTCCTACGCGAATATGTCTCGCTAAATCGGGCTCTATCCTGCAATTCTACTCCTGCAACTCCATGTATATATAGATTCAGGCCATGTGGCGTCGCCAGCCTCGCCAGCCTCTTGAAATCGTACACGCTGCTGCTGGTGTGGAATGTTTTGAGGTGATGAAACGTCTATGGTTGTCTCTGGTGGTAAAAGACTGTCTGCAGTCGACATAAAGTAAGACTTCACCAACCACAAACCTCACTGTTTCAACAACAGCGTACAGATGAAGTTCATTAGAACATACAAGTAGACCTCATTGTCTAGACTTTAAGCAAATGATTTCTATTGGCACCTCATCTAATCTTAATCTTTTATCTCTTGACAATAAATGCTTATTTTCAATAGATTATATTTTCGAAAAAGGAGGATCAACCCCGGTCTCCATTTCAACCAATCCATGATATAAGTGCAAAGCAACAGAACAAACAACAATATATCTCATGCATTGATCATCCAGCAAGATAAAATCCCCATAGTGAACACCAGGTACAATTCAAGATTAATATAGTCAACCTTTATATCATTAATTAATAAAATGAGATCACACTAGATTTATGCCTTGTAAAAGGATGTGTATACTATATATACGCACTCACAAGTCACACCATGCATGCAATCCTGCCTTGTCTGGCTTCTTGAGCTATCGACATTTACCTCGCCTACCATACTTCAACCGGCCAGACATATACAAGATATTGAGAATGGGCGGCCTTGGGAACTCAGCTTTCAGTTCCAGTCGTTCTCGCAGTATAACGATTTTAGAATCCCGGACTTAGTTGCTAGCCATGTTTTGGTTTTACTTTTCGGCCATGTTTGGTGATAGCACCGTGAAAGATGAATGCTAGAACTAGTCTATTGCTGCAAGAATCTTATGTGATGAAGCATTCAAGCAAGCTGGGCAGTGACACAGGAAAGCGCAGAGCGTAGGAAGGGACATGCTAGCATGTTCAAGCAAGCGTGGTTCTTACTAGCTTTTACAGGATGACTCGACATGTAACAAACCTTCTAACATGTTATTACATTCTGTTATTGATCTTTCCATGGGGACCTTCCACGTGAAATGCCTCTTCAGTGGATTAGTAATTCAGTTGCTTAAGCAGTACTTGCTCCACGTGAAATGCCTCTTCTTTCTTGTTGATCAAGTGGACACGAATCATTGTTCACTGCCCAGTTGGTCATAGATTGTCAAAGCATTTTTAAGTGCTTTTGTCAAATTTGATCCGTGTATGTTCAGAGAGACAGCGCGCGCACACACACCATATTCAAACCTTCAAGTCCATACAAACCACACAACATGGATTTTTTTTTTAATTCTTTTGCGGGAAACTTTCGATCTATTCATCTTCAATCATGGTAGTACAACGAACACCAGAAGATAAAAATTGCATCCAGATTCGTAGACCACCTAGCGACGACTACAAGCACTGAAGCGAGGCGAAGGCGCGCCGCCGTCATCACCCCTCCCTCGCTGGAGCCGGGTACAACTTGTTGTAGTAGATAGTCGAGAAGTTGCCGTACTAAGTCCCCATAGGACCAACGCACCAGAACAGCAACCGCCGCCGATGAAGAGAAGCTTAGATCCAAAAGATCCAACTTGAAGACACATGAATAAAGACGAACAAAGACCGGATCCGAGAAGATCCACCAAAGACAACCACCAACCGAATCCCGCGAGATCCGCCGAATACACACCTCCACACGCCCTCCGACGATACTAGACGCAGCACCGAGACAAGGGCTGGGCAGGGAGAGCCTTATTTCATCTTCAGGGAACCGCCGTCGTCTCGTCTTCCTAAGTAGGACACAAATCCGAACAAAACTTGAAGAAGCACCTAAAAACGGAGCCCTCCCGCTGGCAAGGGCCGGGATCCACCGTGCACCCATGGCCCTAAGGCCACATGAGACGTGGCAGATCGACGGCGCCACCGACGGGAGGCAGAAATCCTAGCTGCCTTTCCTTGGGAGGAGAGACGAAGGGAGAAGAGACGCTACTTGGTCTCTACCCACAACATGGATTAACACGCGTAAACAACACATAAGAGATATTCATACACATCTAGGACCACGATAGACCATCCATAGACAACAAGTTCATACATATAAACGTGGCCCCAGCCTGGCCCATTTGCCTGGTCCGATGAGCTACCCGTGCCTGGGGCTCCGGGAGCTGTCGCAGGCTCGAAGGACTTGGCAGGAGCACCCAGGGGTGCCCGGGAGTGTGCGCCGACGGTGACGGCCCGGAGCTGCAAGAGCCCCGTTGGGCACCTTGGAATGGTATAGGCCTTGATGAGCCGCGGCTGCACTCACCTATCAGCTTGTGGGGCTTGAAGAGCCCCGCGCGGAGCTCGAAGAACCACCCTTGTCCATCCGCGACTGGCGGAGGGCTCGTCGGAGCTCGACTTCGCCACCAGAGCATCCCAGTCAACGGCGACGAGCTCGGATTCGGATACGCTGCCAGAGCCGGACACGGTGGTGCGGGACGGCGGGGCGGGACGAACCGGAGTGGAGGGAAGAGAAGAGGACGCGGAAGGGAGCGGAGCCGACAAGAGTGAGCTAGGATTTGGTCCGGGTGGGGTTTTGTGGGGTCATCAAGGGGCAGGCCGGACCGGTCCGATATGGCGGACGCGTCTGAACCATCCCAAATCAGCACGACATATGAGCTGGGTTTGGGGATTGACATACACCGCGGACATTTAGACTTGAAATGAGAAGTTCAGTTGGGTGACATTTTTTGATTCGGACCGTGTCCGTGCTGTCCATACGGACAAATGGGGGAGAACAGAGGGTCTAGTTGAAGTTGCTCTCATGAACCGGAAAGAGGTAAATAAACAATTCTTTGCACAACTGCTTCTAGATTTGTTTTTTCGCAATAATAGATTACTGATGTGTTAGTGCTGGTGAATCAACGAGACAGTTGAATGTCACGCTGGACAAGGAGTAGCTCCATCTTTTTAAGTAAGATTTCTAAAGTGTCGGTTTTGTCACAACTTCTGAAGAATCATACATAGTCTGCTTGTATCATTTCTTTCTCAACTTCCGATGCGTCATTTCTGTATTACCTGTTGGTCACAGTTAGATGCTGGCGTGGGATGTTCAGAGGTGATGAGATGTCAATGCCTTTCTCCGGTGGTAATACTTTCTGCAGTCGACGTATAGTAAAATTTTCACCAACCACAAACATCATCTTTCAACAACAAAGTACATATAAAATTTATCAGAGCATCATAAGTAGACTTCACTGATGGATTGAAATTGATCTTGTTTCGGGTACAATTTCTGCTATTGAAGTTGATCAAGTGATGCATGCAATCATTTAATTTATTCATCGTCCGATGACAACTCGTGGGCACCAAGTATGAGTTCAACTCACTGGCCACATTATTATTTTCAGCCTTTATTTTTTTTCGAAAAGGGGGGTTCGCCCCAGCCTCTGCATCTGAACGATGCATACGGCCAATTCTTCTAACCTATAAGGTTGCTGGCCAACTCGGCCTCCAGGGGCTCGCTCGATTTCGATGCTCGTTGGCCCTCCGATCGAGCCGTTTCTGGTCAACTGCCTGCCTTTGGCCGTCCGATCGCTGCGTCTCGCTGTCTCGTGTTTTCACCGCGCCATTTTTTTTCCTAGGTCCATGGCTGGTGGGCTCGTGTGGCCGCTCTGTTGCCTGGGTAAATCGCTGACGGGTGAGAACGAGCCAGTCCTCGCGCGCCGCGCGTTCGGTACGCTGCTGGCGTCGTCCGTCGTGGGACGCGCTGTTCGCGTCGTGCGCCGTGGGAAGCCTGGCCGACGCATGCGCACTCGGTTTGGGCGTCCTCCTCGCGATGACAGGTGGTCCCGTGCTGCTCCTGGCCCCGCTCGTCGGCTGCCCTGGCTAGGCTCTTCGCGGGATGCGTTGAGCGGGCGTTCGTGCGGCGTGCGGGATGTGTTGGGCAGGCGATCATGCGCCGTGCGTCATGGAGGGCCCGCGCAGGGTGGGCTGCCGCATGTGCACCCGGCTGGTGCACGCTTCTGCTGCCGGTGCGATGACATGTGGTCCCGCGCTGGTACTGGTCCCGCCCGTCGGTTGCAGCAGCTTCGGTGGGCGCCCGTCTGGTGCTTGCTGGTCGTACGCAGCGTGGACTGGCTCATGCGTGCCCGTCGGCTTGTGTGCAGCCTATCCGTCCGGGCTTGGGGGGAGTTGATGGCCTGCTCTGTCGATTTCGTCCTGCGAGGCTGACTTCTCGCTGGGTCATATGAAGAAAAATCACACAGCGGCCTCCTCGCTCCTTGCGCGCAGTCGCCTCGTCTCATTGCCCCACGCCGCCGGCCCTATCTCTCCGCTCGCCTCCTCCTCTCCTATTCCCTGCCGCCGTGGTTCCGGATCGGGGCTCGGGTCATCGTCGTGGGAGAGCCTTCACAGTGGAGGTGGAGCTACAGGGGAGGGGAGGATGCCGACGGCAAGGGAAAGGAGGAGGCCGAAGAGGACGGCAATGGCGAGGCCAGCAGGGAAGGAGCAGGGCGAGGGCTTCTGCTTCTTCCAGCGGGCCACGGCGCCCGAGTTCATCGTCTTTGAGTCCCGCACCGTCGTGCTCCGCACAACTCGGCCCGGCTGCGGCGGTGGCGCTGCCGACTCCCCACCAGCCTCCTCCGACGAGAGAGGTGGCTCGGCCCAGCCATGGCGCTGGCGCTCTCCATGGGAGAGTAGGCGGCGCCGTCGTGGGGGTGTATGAGCAGGGGATTGCCAGGAGGCCGGTGGTGGGTGGAAGAAAGCAGAGATCCTGCACCGCCTCTTCCTCTCTTCCTTGCGGGCGACGCCTCTCGCAAGGTGATGCGTCCTCATCTCTTCCCTTCTGGTTGCACGTCGCCAAGTGAGCTCGTTCTTCCAATCCCATGCTCTGCTCTCCTCCTGCCCTTCCTCCTCTTGCTTGTTCTTCTAATTGTCCTTGTTACACTTTCGCTCACATTTTTCTTGATTTTTTGCTATGTTAACTGTTGCCTCCTCTTTGAATTGCAGTGCCATCTCCTGATCTCCCCCTTCCCGTCCAGTTTCGCCTTGCCATGCAAGCATTTCTCTGCTCCTCCTCCAGCTCTGATCCTCCCGTTTCTTCTCCTAGGTGGCCACTGAACCATGCTGGAATGAGCTTGGTCCGGTGCCTTTCATTCTCCTCATTTGGCGCGATTTTTCCTCCGTGCAGAGGAGGAAGACGACCAGGGGCTGCCTGCCTGCTATCCCAAATGGGTGCGCCACCCAGTCAGCCGAGTGACGGCAGAAAGTGGAAAGGCCTCCGTGGACCGTGGTGAGCTGGGCTTCGTGTGTAAAAAAAATCTCACAATGTTTAGGAATTTAATAATTAGCAGTATCTATTGTTGTGCATTGCTAGATTTGCTAACAAACTGACTCTTGTGCTATTGATTGATTTGCATGCTCACTGGTTTTGGTTCAGTTTGAAGGGCTCTCCAGGCTTAAGATAACCGAGTTGTTGAATCTGAATGTATATAATTGGTTTCTCAACTCATGTATCTATATGCATTTTTCTTCATCATCAAAATATTGTTGCTTACCTGCCTTGTCCTACATTTGTAAGATTGTTGAGGAGGTTTAGTTCTTGCAGGTGGAATAAAAATTGAGTCGCCTGAACATACTCTCTGTCTCTGAACAATTTAGATATCTTTTACAGGAACTTCCTTATGCAACCAGTATGCTATGAATATGAAATGGCACGTGTTGTTACTTTAGTGCGAAGTTCCTGAACATACTCTCTGTCTCTGGACTTGATTGAAACTGTTTCTTCTGTTATCCAGTCTCTCACTGCGCTTGTTACTTTTTTGCTGAATTTTGCCTGCAGTATACGTGTTGTTACTTTAGTGCGAAGTTCCTGAACATACTCTCTGTCTCTGGACTTGATTGAAACTGTTTCTTCTGTTATCCAGTCTCTCACTGCGCTTGTTACTTTTTTGCTGAATTTTGCCTGCAGTATATATAATGCACTCTCGTGGCTGTCTTTACTTCTTTATACTTGGGTAGGAACTCTAATGGAAATATGCGTAAATCTGGCCGTACACAAATTCGTGCCAATGAAATTCTGCTACCTCTGCAAAAATCCTTTCCATATTGTACCAGCTGAAGTTACTTTTTCTTCTGAATTGAGTCAATTATTTTATAGAATCTTCAGGAGTTTAGTTAGGTGTTCTTAAAAGGAGAAGCCATCTTTTTCTGGCTCTCTAATATGGACTCTGGCGCATTTTATGTCTTAAATCTAAGTTGTCCTTTCAGGTTTGCTGTATATACAGAGAGACCTTGCCTAATGGGTTAGCATGCCGGGAAGAGATATCTAATAAAAATTTAACCAGAAGGACCAGAATAGATAGCTAAGCTTTGATTGTGGTTAATAAGAACCAAGAAACATTGAGAATAAATAATTTAGATCCATCTTTTCTGTGGATTTGAGGTTGCTTAAGAGGGTACTACTTTCAGGTTATACAGGTACATTAAATCTCTTAGTAATTTTAGTTGACTAGCTCTAAGAATATAAAACACAAAGAATTTTTTCCTCTATTTGGTTCAAGTTCATATAGTTTGTAATTTTCAGCTACCATGACTTCTTAAGTATCCACATCTATTGCCTGATTTGAGAATTCGCTTTTTTTGTATGACACCAGACTGGGTACAACTGATACGGCGCCATCTTTGGTTTCGTCTATTTACTTCTCTTTTTGGTCTCTGTAGCAAGTCAGAGTAGTACATGTCATCCAGATGCATTATTTCATCATCTTTGTTCATCCTTTTGTTTGCAGTGATTCTTTTGAAAAGGTATTTTTTACTGAAGCCAGTGAGACAACAGCTCGATCTCTATCAAGGAAGATTTCAATTCAATATAGATGCTTACAGAGATAAAAGAAATCCCTTTTTGATTGACCTGGCACCCAGGTTCAGTTTCTGACCAAGCAGAGTTATTACTTCCGTCAAAGAATACTGTTTATATGTGATACACTAATATTTTGGTTTCTTCATTTTCTAGCAGATTCTTGGCATGTCTAGGTTTATTTTGGTGACCTTCTATGTATGCATAGACTTAACTTTTTTGTTCTTATATTTGATGTGCGTAAGACATGGAATATTGGCTCTATCCTAGCGCATGTCTTGCGATTCGCCGAACTAACGTGTTAATACTTTTTTTCCCTGTGCATGTGTAATTTGGAGTGGATTTAGATAAGGTGATGTTTACCAGTTAAATTCGACTAGGATTCAAGTGGTGTAGAAGGGGGAGATACTGCACAAACATAGCAAGCAGTTGAACAGGAGGGGTAAATGAGTCGCTCGATGCCTGCCGCTTCATATTATGCTCCAATCGGCCAGACCCAGACAACGCTTCGTGGGCCGAAATGGCTGGCAAAGCAGCCATCTACAGATAGGCCTGCTTTGAAATATAGATGGGGTATTTGGCCGATTAATTATGGATATTTGGGTACTGCCTCTTATACTGCCGTAAACAGAAGCATAAATCTTAATGTTTCTAGGTCCTGCTTTATAATTATGTACATAGCTGTGAGGCGATGGGTTCTGATAGATACCAGATTCACAATCCACAACTTTAGGCATAGTTTTCCAGTTACTCTGTCTTTTGACTAAAAAACAAATAGCTCATTCTATATTATACAACGAATTCTGTTTAATACCACAGGCCACACCACCTATGGTGAAGATCCCTTACAAGATGATGCTGGATGTCCTTTTAGAATCTTTGGCCCTTCCACCAGCAGAATATCGAAGCAAGCAATGTGGTGGCGCTAGAGTATGTGTGACTGTTTTTTTCCACACGCCTGCGTCGAATGTTGGAGATAATAGCAGTCGTATGGCTATCCCTGGAGTGCAATCTGTCAAATATGCAATGTCAGAGGACACAGCTGCTATGGAAGCAATAGGATACATAAAATGCATATTGAAGACAGAGATAAGAGACTACAACTACAGCACCATGAAGATGCTGAAGAAGGAAAATGAGTCCCTGAAGCATGAGCTAGCTATAGCTAAAAAAAACAAGCAAAAGATGAAGATGAAAACCAGAACCATCAACAACAAACTCATGATAGCCAAATACAAGAACAAGAACAATGCGATGGGCTGGTTCGTTCTAGCAAGATACGTGAACGGGCTCTCTGATCATATATCGAACGTGACAGCGCTGAATAAATCATCTGGGAAAGAACCCATAGATCAACTTATCAATGGACCTCTTATCAACATTGAGAAGGTGGCAGAAAGGCTCAGACGCAGAGTGATCAAGTCGGAGAAGAAGTTCAGAGCCATAAGAAGAGGTTTTTAGGTTGATGCCATACAAAATGCATCCTAGGCTAAACCTTTCGGAATCACGGTGTATTTTGCTCCTTTTGTGTGTCCTGCCAGCAGCAATTAACCGAGGTGTACTTTTCCTTTCTGTTTGAACCAGGTTCAGACTAAGGGTTAACCAGGACTGTGTGTAAGACTTAATGATCGTTCCATTAGAAGTCTTTATTTATTATCTGTGCCATATATGTTTACATGAACAGCATATCTGATGCTGTTAATGACTTTTCCTGTTGCTTATGTAATCTTGTTCATGGGCTTTTGAGCAGTGTTATATGCAACTTTGAAAGCATATAGAAAACATCCAAAGAAATGGGGTGCAGCCATTGCCATTGGTTCTTTCATCCAACGATGACCTTTCGAACATACCTCTTCTTGAGGTACTAAACATGCTCTAATTTTGTTGAGTATGCCTCTCTGTAAATGCTTCTCTTGCCCAGCTGAAGAACCGAGGAAGAAAAGGGGATAGACAAGCTCGATGGTTGTAGTACACAGACAGATTTCTTTTTCTCGTGCATATGGAAAATAAAAGTTTGGTGCAAACGGTGTTAAAAATATATGTCCTTAATTTCTTTTTTAATCGAAATTCTCATCGAGATAACCATATTTTAGCCTAAAACAATGCTTCCTTAGCTGGTTTGTACATGTTATACAAATACACTTTTATTTCAAACTTGAATTTAACAACGTGATAAACATATTCATTCATTCATTACAGGTTCACCATGTCTCATTATGTCCTTTTGCTTCATATTCAGGGTGGAACGGGGCTATATTTCTTTCAGGCGAGGGTGATTCCAGTAGGTGAGGTGCATTCCCCTGCTCCGCTTAATTAAAATTAATGTGAAATATGTTTCTACCAAAACAAATTACAATTTATTCTTTTTAGTTTCTACTGATTTTCAGTATGAAATATTGGGGGCCGAGTAGTTCAGTCCATTTCCCAGTGGATATGGCACGCACATGTATGATCGCTGTTATCGAAATTGATATCAACACCTTGACTGAATCTCATAGAATAGACTGCCCTGCTAATTCTTGCATAGCTGAGCTATCTATAGAACATAGAATAGACTCTGAGCATGCCTTGGGGACCTGTGTAAATAATTCCTATACACATGGACGCTGGGTATGTTAGTAATTGTCCAAAAAAATAGCGGCTGCAGATTATTTGTTGAAAAATCTAACGGTGTTTCCTTCTTTCCATCAGCTGCTATTTAACGGTGTTATAATATGATTTATTAGAATAGAGGTCAGGTACTACCAAACTGAAATATGTATGCACATCTCATTGTAGAGAGAAAGACACCGTTCCTTTTTATTAAAAGAGATTAAATTTGTTACCATATGTGCTTGTCCACAACGAAATCGACTAAACCAAACTATTTTCATCGCGAACATGGGTTTAGCGGGTCTCTGCGCCGTTTGGCGCAAACGGGTCAACTAGTATTATTAATAAGCAAAAGGTCCAACAATAGTCTCCAAGTCTCAAACAAAGAAATACAAAAAAAGGCTCACAAAGAGCTAAGCAGTAAATATGAAGGCCACAACCGGCTGGCAAAAGATAGGAGCACTACATGCCTATCCTATTACATGACCGCCATCCAAACCGGTTGAAAATATCCCGTGCTACCATCTCCCATCGGGTAGACCCAGTAACCAAACGCTCCCTGGCTTCCGTCGGAGTGAGTAGCGACCACATACGGATCAACGCAGTGGCTCTGAAGATAACCTGCAAAAAATGAATGTTTGTTGTTCTGTTAAAGACCAAATCATTTCTGCAGTTCCAGACTGCCCATAACAAAGCACATACTCCCACACGAATGTGTCTCGCTGTATCGGTATCTATCCCATCAAGCCACGTCCCAAATAACGTGTTGATAGAATTCGGTAGAGTAATGTTAAAGGTTATGTGAACCGACCGCCACATAATTTTTGCCAGAGGACAATCAAGAAAGAGGTGTTTGATTGATTCATGTTGGTCGCAGAAGCTACATCTTGTAGATCCTGTCCAATTGCGTTTTGCCAAATTATCCTTTGTTAAAATAACTTGTTTATGCACAAACCACATAAACACTTTGATTTTCAAAGGTACTTTAACTTTCCAAACATGTTTCGATCTAGGAATCCCGCTAGTATTAATAACATCCAAAAACATAGATTTAACCGAGAACTCTCCATTCTTAGTTAATTTCCAGCACACTTGATCGGGTTGTTGAGACAACTGAATATGCATCAATCTTCTCACAAGATTGAGCCAGGCCTCCCAACGGTTTCCCACTAGCGTCCTCCGAAATTGAATATTGAGTGGAGTGGATTGTAGTACTGTTGCAACGTAAGCGTCTTTACGCTGAACAATGCTATACAACGAAGGATATTGGAGTACGAGGGGCGTCTCCCCCAGCCATGTATCCTCCCAGAACCTCGTAGCAGTACCGTTTCCAACTATGAACCTTGTCCTATTGAAAAAGAGTGGTTTAACTCTCATCAGTCCTTTCCAAAAAGGCGAATCAGTCGGTCTCACTGTCACCTGGGCCAGGGTTCTAGAGTGAAGGTATTTGTTTCACAAGATCTGAGCCCAAGTGGCCTCCGTCTCGACAGAAAGCTTAAACAGCCACTTGCTAAGGAGACATTTGTTCTTCACTTCCAGATTCTCAATACCTAGACCCCCTTGGTCTTTCGGCCTACAAATGATATCCCATTTAGCAAGTCTGTATTTTCGCTTCATTTCATCACTCTGCCAGAAGAAGCGTGATCGATAAAAGTCTAGCCTCTTCCGGACTCCAACCGGTACCTCGAAAAAGGAGAGAAGAAACATGGGCATACTCGTGAGGACCGAATTAATAAGAATTAATCGTCCTCCGTATGACATCAACTTGCCTTTCCAGCAACTCAATTTCTTCTCAAAACGGTCCTCAATGCACTTCCATTCTCTGTTGGTCAGCTTACAATGGTGAATTGGTATACCTAAATACGTGAAAGGTAAAGCCCCCAATTCACACCCGAACAATTGTTTGTATGCATCTTGGTCATCATTAGCTCTCCCAAAATAGAACAGTTCGCTCTTATGGAAATTAATCTTTAACCCGGTCAATTGTTCGAATAAGCATAACACAAGCTACATGTTTCGCGCTTTTGCCAAATCGTGCTCCATGAAGATGATAGTATCATCGGCATACTGTAGAATGGATATACCTCCGTCAACTAAGTGCGGGACGAGGCCACCTACCTGACCTGCATCCTTAGCCCGTCCTATGAGGATTGTCAACATATCGACCACTATGTTGAAAAGGATAGGTGACATCGGATCTCCTTGCCTCAGCCCTTTGTGTGTTTGGAAATAGTGACCTATATCATCATTCACTTTGATCCCAACACTCCCTTTTTGCGTAAAAGAGTCAACCTGGTGTCTCCAGGCCTGATCAAAACCTTTCATACGCAATGCCTGTTGAAGGAAGGGCCATTTGACCTTATCATATGCTTTCTCAAAGTCCACTTTGAAAACAACTCCGTCTAGCTTTTTCGTGTGGATTTCATGCAGCGTTTCATGCAGGACGACAACCCCTTCTAGGATGTTTCTGTCCGGCATGAAAGCGGTTTGGGACGACTGCACCACAGAGTGCGCAATTTGCGTAAGCCTATTAGTCCCTACCTTGGTGAAAATTTTGAAACTGACATTAAGAAGACATATAGGCCTGAACTGCTCAATACGAACGACCTCTGTTTTCTTAGGAAGTAGAGTTATCGTTCCAAAATTAAGTTGAAACAACTGAAGCTGTCCAGAGAATAAATCATGGAACATCGGAAGCAAATCCCCTTTGATAATATGCCAACATCTTTTATAAAACTCCGCCGGAAACCCATCCGGCCCTGGAGCCTTATTGTTTTTCATTTGTGAAATGGCCTCAAACACCTCTTTCTCCGTAAATGGGGCTGTCAAAATCTCATTCTCGTCTGTCGCAAGTTGAGGCACATCCTCAACCCTGGACTCATCTAAGGACACAAAGTTATCCTCCGGAGGCCCAAACAGCTGCTTATAGTAATTGGTTATATAAACTTTCAGATTTTCTTGTCCTACAATCGTCCCCTCGTCCTGCTCGAGCTGAAATATCCTCTTCTTACGGTGCTTTCCGTTTGCAATCAAATGAAAGAACTGAGTGTTATCATCCCCTTGGACGATTTTGCGAACCTTAGCTCGCAATGCCCACTTCAATTCCTCCTCACGAAGAAGTTCTTTCAGTCTCAACTCCGCCTCCACCTTAGTTTCCAGCTCTCTGGTATCTAAAATAGTGGACTCGGCTTTTAAGTCTAGGGATTGAATAAGAAGAAGGAGCCTTTCCTTCTCAGCCTTATAAATCCCATGCGTATATTTAGCCCATCCACGAAGAAATCTTCGCAGATGCCTAATCTTATTCTGCCATCTTTCAACAGGAGAGCTTCCTCCTGAATTTTTAGCCCATTCTCTAGCTATCAGATCAAGGAACCCTTCTCTATCAAACCATGATAATTCGAAAGAAAAGGAGTTCTTATTGCCCACATGGGTAGGATCACCAGAGTCAACCAGCAACGGGGTGTGATCCGAAATTGCGCGTGATAACGCCTGGACTATTACGAGAGGGAACTTCTGTTCCCAATCGACGCTAGCGAGGACCCGGTCCAACTTCTCAAAAGTCGGATTAGGTAACGAATTGGCCCAAGTGAATTTCCTACCAGACAGCTCTATCTCTCTAAGATCCAAGCTTTCGATTATGGTATTGAACATAAACGACCATCTGCCGTCAAAATTCTCATTAATCTTTTCCTCCTTTCTTCGAATAATGTTAAAATCGCCCCCAACGAGGATTGGGAGCTGTTCGCTACCGCAAATGCGGACAAGATCAGCCAAAAAATCAGGTTTGAGTTCTGGCTGCGCGGCACCATATACCGCCACCAGGGCCCAATTAAACCCATCGGCCTTTGATCTGACCCGAAACTTAACCGCAAAATCTCCCATGACCACACTCCGAACTTCCAAGGAGTCACACTTAACCCCGAGTAGGACCCCTCTGGATCTTCCTCTTGGAGGTAGGCAGTGCCAGTCAAAGTCAATACCCCCCGATAACGTGCTAAGAAATGGGGGGGGGGGGGGGTGGGGGGGGGGGGGTGAAATTGTCCCTTCCAGTTTCGGATAGGGCAATAAAATCCAACTGATATTCAATAGATGCTTCCGCTAGAAAACTTCTTTTAGCCAAGTCTTTAAGACCTCTGCTATTCCAAAAAATTCCTCTCATATTTCATCATGAAATTTTTTAGAGGTACGGATCCTAGCACTTCTACGCACAGCCGAAACTGGATAAACCTTCCGTTTCCATTTCCGCTTGGGCTTATTCTGTTCCTCCCGCCGGTCCTCAGAACCGGGCTCTGGGGAATTAACCTCCGTAGCATCAACATGGCTCGAGGCCCTAGGGGACCCGACTCCCTCATCTTCCTCTGTCTCAGTAAGGGAAGGGGCAAGATCCGCACAAAAACTATCAAGAGCCCTGACACCCAACGCATCTATCTCAGCATCATTCATGGGTTTAACATCAGCTATGTTACGAATCATCTCCAAAGCGCGCTCCGCTTCGAGATCAAGAATATCATTAACTGATTTAGTGATTTCACTATCATTACTACCTAGTGAAACCCCTAATTGATTTGCAATGTGAACAATCTCATCATTGGAAAAATGCAGAATGGAATTTGAAGTATTGACTGACATACCAGTAGTGACCTCAATGTCACGGAGCTTGGCCACCCGCATAGCGCACCTTAGCTGCATGTCATCCACATCCGGCTGCTCCTGGAGACGACTGCTCATCCGCCGCCCCTCGGAAACAGGATCCGGAATACCTCCATAAGCAATGACCTCCTCCCGCGTGGCCCTGTTTGGGGTAGGGCCTCCTGCCCGACCCCCAACAGAGCTCGACAGAACTGGAACAACCGGAGAGTCACCAAGAGTCCTCGAAGCCTCCCGCGGCATCGGCCGATGCCCGGATCCCGGGGACGCCACGGGAGCCCCACCAACCACGGGCACCGTCGAAGCATCAGAAACAGGCGATGCCGTAAAAGGTCGCGTCGAAGCGATGAAGGGCGACCGGGGCCCCTGGCCGCCAGCCCCAGCCGTCCCTCCCACCAGGGTTGCCGCCGCCGGTGATGGCGCCACCGGAGGCGTCAGGGGACGCACAGCCTGAGGGGTTATATCGTTGATAAAGTGAGACCAACGTCGAGTTATGCCTTCTAAAAGGATTGTGTATACGCACTCCCAAGTCACACCATGCCTGCAATCCTGGCTATTAGCAAGTACCAGTAGATAGCATTTTGGCAGCGGCCATAAACCGGGCAGGCATATACAGTATATCTGGCATGGGTGGCGTTAGGAACTCAACCTTCTTCTACTGATTTCTGAATCTGGCCCTGCTGCTAGGCGTGTTTTCGTTAATCGTTGTTGCCATTTTCAATTATGAGATTGTGAAAAATGGAAAACACAAAGTTGACACTAGTTAAGTTGTGTTCAGTATGAGTTTAGCACACGATTATCTAGGGGTTCAGGATTGACAACGTGGAGTCTTGGGAAACCGGCTTGGAAGCTCAGCTCTGCAATGCTTATGAGTAAATGACTTAATTAAGAGGTGAGTGAAGTTGTTCGATGCGTGGTTGTGATGACCTTACATGTTTTGGCCTTGTTGTGAGCTGATGGTCGTTGTGTGAGCCCCTTGAAGCTCTTATTTCACGCCAAAACCATGGAATTGTTGCTATAATGCTCATATGGGCAAGCCGATGAAGCTCTCGCTCGCTCAGCTCGACGCTTGTTTAGCCTTTTCTCTGTTCGCTCCACTGCTAGTTCAAAAAGAAACTCGGATCGGTTTTTTGTTTGAAAAGTCTATTAAATCAAAAGATGCTGATAATTAAGAGGGAGGAGGAGGCCGAAGGAGGGGAGGCTGGGGGCGGAGCTAGGTTTCCCCCGGCCCGCTCGCGGGAGCGGCGGCGGGGGTGGGGAAAGGGGGGAGTTTCGGCGGAAGCATATCCGCCGCTGTCTTCCATACCCTACTTTTCCTCGTCGAAGCCCGGAACCTTAAGATAATGGATACGTTCAGGAAGAAGCCGGCGACATCCACCACGATGCGGTTGTATTAAGACCAAGGCAATTGAATCGAACGACATGAGATCGAAGAGCAGAAGCTCTACACGCATGCCTAGACCTGAGATATATGCATAGATCGCAACTCGCAACTCGCAACCTGCAAATCCAATTTCGGCTTCTCTTTTCACCAATCTAATTGAGTGGCCGACAAGCGCGCTTGTAGGCTGTGATGCATGGCCCTTCCACCACCTTGACCTAATTCGAGTACGATGTGATTATATATTGATGCATAGGAGTAGTTTCGTTTCCAGTGCTAGCCAGCGCACATGCGTCCGATCAAAACGGGGCTGACGGGCCGCCGGCTGATATGTGCCCATGACAAAAGCTGCAAAGATACAAATACAAAAACATACGAACCAACCTGTGGTTGGATGGTCAGAGGGACTATGGTATTCTCAGCCCACCAGGGTTCAAATCCTGGTGCTCGCATTTATTTCTGAATTTATTTCAGGATTTCCGGCGATGCGCATTCAGTGGGAGGAGGCGTTCCCGTCGACGACGAGGTGCCTACGGCGACTTCGTAAATTTCAAGATGATATGCCGGTTCAGTCTTTCGGAGGTGCTCATAGGGATAGGGTGTGCGTGTGTGCGTTCATAGGGATGAGTGTATGCGCGTGTATATAAGCGCTTGTGTCTGTACCGTGCTAAAAAAACAAATACAAAAACAGAAGATAGGGCATGGCGACTAGCTATGTGCAATGCGAGGCGTTTCTGCTCCCGAGCTCAGATGAGCCCAGGCAAAATCAAAAAATCATTAAAAAATAGGAAAGAAAAACAAAAAAATCCCGAAAACATTTGCAAGCAAGATGCTTATGTGTATGATGTTCGTATAAAAATTGATGGAGTTTGGACATTCGAGGAGCGCGCGTCAAAGAAGACAAAATTTGGCTCTATGAGTAAAGTTACTGTTCACACACTGTTTGGACCGATTTTCTCTTTTTGCCACAAGCTCCTCAGGTTTCTAAACGAGATGCAATTTTGCACGGATATCACGCACGCGAACATCTTACATACAAAAAAAATCAGATTTTTTTAAATTTTTTTAATATATTTTTCGCGTGCGATGCGAGATTCACTCAACAGATAACCGAATTTGTTCGTTTGTCTCTTCCGGGATCCAGAAGCTTCATAGAAGCGGCCAGCGCCGTTCATCCAAATCCAGGGGCACGCGTCACCCTTCAGTCTCTACTACCATACGTACAACGCTAATGGTCGACGTGTAATTGTATGCAGTAAGTATGGATAGACGACGTGTTTTCCCGCGATTCCCCACTCTCTCCCCCGCATTTCTCGCCGCCGGTGAGCCCTCTTCCGCCTCCAAACGCCATGTGGGGCTGTATGTGGAACTCCGGCCGCAGCGGCGCGCGACCCCGAGCGCGAGCGGTGTGTCCGCGCGGACGGCGCGAGGAAGTGGACGAACAAGGGCCTCGAGCCGCCGTCAATGCTCCTCCGTCGCGAGACGGAGGAGGACGACCACCGGCTCGGGCGGTCGCCCTCCTCGGACGCGGGCTCTTCCTCCGCCGCGGGAGGCCCTTCCGGCATGGTGCTTCTCCCCATGAAGAGGGAGTGGTCGGAGGAGCCGGAGGAGATCGAGCTCGTCGCCGTCAAGCAGGAGCCGGAGGAGATCGAGCGCCGAGGCGTCGTCGGGCCCGAAGATTTCATGGCCGATGTCGACGCGGTCGCGACCGCCATTGCCGAACGGAGCTTGCGCGAGGCGTCGGCGCCACGACGAGGAGCTCGAAGATCTCATGCTCAAGCAGGCGGTCGCGGCCAACCTTGCCGCGAAGGACAAGGACGACTAGTGGCGGCGCATCCGCGAGGAGCATAGGCAGAAGTTCATCGACCTCGTCAGCTCCGACGAGGAGGACTGAGCTCCTCCACCGCGTCGTCTTTGGCCGCGAGCTCGTCCATTTTGGTACATCAACCTCAGCCTCGCCGCCGCGAGATCCCCCACCCCTCTCTAGTACTAGTAGTAGAATGTAGTATGTATGATCATGTAGTATGTGATGAACTAGTGTATGATCATGCAGTATGTGATGAACTAGTGTGGTTGCAATTTCTCCCGCGAAAGTTTTTTTTTCTTCAAATTATACAGTTTCATATACGGGGTCTACTCTGCCGCGCACGATTTCGACCCGCAAAACATATCTTCGTCGAACTGTAAATGTCTTATGCGGGTCGGCATTATATAGGGTCTGCTAGAGATGCTCTGAGAATCCAATCCTTGCCTAGCATCTGCTACTCCTCTGCCCCTACGACTCTGTATATATAGAGGCCGTTTGGATGGCACCCGTAGTCGCCCTGCCAACGCTGGGCGCGCCAACTATTTGGGCGGAAGATTTCGCCGCCGCCGAATCGCCCTGAAGTTACGTGGTGACCAAAAAATTGGCTAGATCCAAAATTTGGGCAGCCATCCAAACGCTCGCTTGTGGCCTCCGTCAACGCCAAAATTTTGGCAGGACCGTCGTTGGCTTCCATCCAAACGGCCCCATAGATTCAGGCCGCGCAGCGTCGCCAACCTCTTCAAGCTGCTGCTGGTGGTGGTGTGGGATGTTTCGGCGCCATGAAATGTCTATGGTTGCCTTTGTGGTAAAAAATTCTGCAGTCCATGTAGAGTAAAATTCCACCAACCACAAACACCACGTTCAACAACAAAGTAGATATGAAATTCATTAGAACATCACAAGCAGACTCCAAAACTTCAACTACAATTTTTTCTATTCGTCAGATTTAATTTCTGCATTATGGCACCTCACTGAATCTTTTATCTCTTGCCAACAGGGGCGGAGCCAGCACATTGGCGTTGGGTTCAGCTGAACCCAACGAATTTTTATGGCCGCGTATAGTATACAGATACGTACATGCTTTGACCCCAACAAAAAATAAGGGCTGACCCCATCAAACTTAGACGCTAAATGCAAAGCCCAAAAGCCCACAAGGGAATTGCCACGTGACAAGCCTGTTCGTGGGTTCCTATTTGCTTCGTGCCCTTAATCCTAATCTCTTGTATGTAAACCACAGCCGCATGACCTCTTGCCCTAGTTGTTCGCTTCCACGATCCTCTGATCTGGTCTCTCCTATTCGCCATCCATTGGTCACCACTTGAGACACCACCGACGAGCTGACAACGACAGGTCGACACCGGCAAGCAGACTATTATAGTTCTAATTCGAGGTGATGAGATCGCATCATCACATCTGTTGCACATCCCCTAGTTTCTTAATTGCGTATTCCAGAAATTTTGATTGATTTAGCCTATCCAAAGGAGTTTCTGTAAGGGAAGTCGTCGAGTCGATCACCAGATCCAAAAAATGATGCGGGTACGTCAAGGCCGGCCGTTAGGTGTACGCAAAGCGCATCGAATATCGTTGTTGCAAGCGGGTTTTAAAGCCAGATGGATTAATTTAGATGTATTGCCTTACGATCTGACTAATCAGAAGAGAATTTTAGAGGATGGTGATACTAGGCAAAGATATTTAATAAGGCCACCATCTAATTTTGATTATCCACAAAGGGCCATTGGTGATGTTTCATAAAAAGTAATCCAGAACGGTTTGATCAATAAGCATGTTACTTTTTCTTTTATGTGTCATCGTCTAAAGGTATTGTGAGATGACACAACATCAATGAAGAAATGCATTTCGGTTATGAATGTTGTGAAGAAAAAGTTGCATAACAAAATGGGTAATCGGTTCATGAGTGATTCTTTAATTTGCTATGTGTTGAAAACTATGTTTTCTATCATTAGTATTAAATGTTTTGATTGATCTTTTTGAGATGATGAAAATCGAACGGGGTACTCAAAATGTGAGTGACTTAACATACTTCTTTTGCTTGCTGGTCTTTATTTTTAAACTTTTTAAACTAACTTGTCATTTGCTTCTATGTTTTCAGGAACATGAGAAAATAAACCTAAGACTTGAAGTTATTTTGGCACCACTCTATTTATAACATGTAAAAAAGAGGTTTTATGATTTCAGTCAATAGGTATGTACCACACTCTTCATATTTTACCGTCATACAATATGTGATAAATGATATCATAGTTCTATTCGTTATGTTGTCTTTGAATGTTGTACTTTTGTTATAATATTGTGTAAAATCAGACCTTACATGTAAATTATTTATATCAAATTCTCACAATAATTCAGTGAGTGAACCCAATGGCTAAATTTTCTGGCTCCGCCCCTGCTTGCCAATGGAGGCTTATTTTTGATATAGCATGTTTTTGAAAAGGAGGATCAAACCCAGTCTTCGTATAAACCACTCCATGCAATCATTTATGAATTTATGGGATCACAGCCGATTTATGCCTTGCAAAAGGATGTGTATATATACGCACGCACAAGTCACGCAATGCATGCAATCCCGCCTTGCCTGGCTTCCTGAGTTATTGACACATACCTATACTTAGCATATTCCCGGTGGTCATCAACGGGGCAGGCATATACAGTACTAGTACATTTGGGCATGGGTGGCTTTAGGAACTCAACTTTCAGTTCCAGACGAACATCTAGTTCTACTGATTTTCGAATCTTCACCTTGGCTGCTATTCATGTTTTGGTTTTTCTTTGCGGTCATGTTCAGTGATAGGACCAAGAAAGATGCACTTTGGAACTAGTCTATTGCTGCAAGGATTCTAGGTGATCAAGCTAACTGGACAGTGAAACGACAAGGCGCAGAGCATGGTGCCAACGTGAAGATCCCTCGAGAAAGTACAAGCTTGCAGAATGACGCAATGTAACAGAGCTGTAACATGTTTACTAGGTTCTGTGACTGATCTTCGTGGCGTACATGGGTAACTCTTTCTTCGGTGGATTATCTTAGTTGCTTAGCTTCATTGATGAGCAAAGACAATCTCCTCGATGGGTTCTTCTTGTCCGTGCTGCACTACAGCTAATCAACGCAAAAGCATGTTATTTAATTGTTGTTGATAAAGGGACATGAACCACTGACACTGCACAAGTTAGTCACAAAGCATAGTCGAGACCATAGTCGTTAAAGGAGGCGGCAGTGAGTTGAAAACTGGAAGGAGGTAAACAAATGGCGCTTTTCCATCTCCTGATAACACATAGGTTGCATATCACTTTGTGTTTTGGTGCTAGTTCTAGTGGATCAATGACACCGTTAAATTCTATACTGGGCGAGGGTTGTAAGTGAAATTTTCTAAGAATAAGATGTAGCCTTAGATATTGTATATGCTTCCGAATATGAAGCCACTTAAATGTATGGTTTGATCTATGGGAGACAGTTATGTCATCTCTGAATGACAGTACTTACTTTGCTACTTGGAATACCAGTGGGCTATGATTCCAACAATGTTTATCAAGCAAACATGTTTGTAGTCACATTTTGGAACATATCCTTTCCTAGAGCGGTGTATATCTAGCTATTCGAGTTAGGGAAACACTCACATCATATAACCTTTTGATCTTGCTAGTTTTTTTTTTGCGAAGCCTCTCGACTACAGTACAGTTGTAGTATCTGAACTCACGCACTAACACACACCACACTCACACCACACACACGCACGCATACCCCTAGTGCGCAAGCTAGACCTACAGACATATACTATATTCCGCGCGAGTATATAACTACAGGGCAGAGCCCTGCCGGCAATGGGCACCACATTGCAATACAGCCATTACACAGCAGGCGCGGGAGAGGCACAGCTGTTCGCACACGGGAACAGCTGGATTTATACACATGTCTCATATGCAGACTAATTTCCACGTGCCAAGTGAATCAACTATTTTTGCAAATTCGACTGCAACACACTCTAGAACATGTTGTTTGTGCTGACTATTTGTCGGGCCAAAAGTGAAAG